>ML409025.1:146673-206650 GCA_005239525.1 Nicotiana knightiana | reverse complement strand
ACATATTCATTCTACTTTCCGCATTTTACTTTATAAGTTTGTAGCTTCTTATTTCATTTAGTAACTTCTTTTTACATTTTTTCATGATCAATAAGCCTTTGGTTTTTTAATGCCACGGATCTTTCCAAAGGTGGAATTTGTGTGAACCGGGTGGCTCTTCCCAGCG
Source organism: Nicotiana knightiana (assembly GCA_005239525.1). Lineage (NCBI taxonomy): Eukaryota > Viridiplantae > Streptophyta > Magnoliopsida > Solanales > Solanaceae > Nicotiana > Nicotiana knightiana. The sequence continues at coordinate 206,484 of ML409025.1, read as the reverse complement.
ATGGATGGCGTGACAACCTTCTTAAGGTATTGAGTCTGTTTTTATTTTTTTGTTTTGGTATATAGTAGTAATGACTAACAGTGACTCAAGTAAGCTTCACTTGGCACTAGCACATTTACCTTCGACCTCATGGTTAGAGACAAGTTTGTTGAAGAGATTTGCTCTATTTGTGACCTTTAGAATCTTGAGTTGACTAAAACTATCATCAAGTGGTTTCTGTTAGCTATATGTGATCTTCAATCCTAGCCAGGGTTATTGTGGTCCCTTGACTCTATTCTCTTTAACAATCCAGTATCTTGAGAGGTGAGGTTTTGAATTGCAAGTCCAAGTCCGGTTCCAACAAGTCTATAACTCGCCCCAAATGTTTTTCTAGGCGAAATTCTAAGTGTAGCTCGACTTGAGAAGTGATTATAGGCTCTCCTTGGTCCCATTTGATCTTTAGAAACTTCCATAGCCTACCATTATGATATCCTTAGTCAACCCCTTTGATCCTAAGCCTTTTTCATTCAATAACCACATTACAAGCCTTCATCCGTTCTATAATGACCCTCTCTTGGCACCCAATCTTTCCTTAACATTCATGATGAACAGTAGGCAAGAACATAAGTTTGGGGAGAGACAAGAAAGTACTAGATGATGAAAGGTTCAAAGAACAAAAAGAATTGATGAAAAGGAAAGGCAAAGAAAAGGATGAAAAGCCATAAAGAAGCATGTCAAAAGAAAAGTAAAGGTTGAAATGATTCAAGAAAACAATGTTGAAAGGCTTGGAATGATGAGAAAAGGAGAAAAATGTTCGTCATATAGAAGAAAAGAGTGACAATGTGTCTCTCTAGTTCCCCCAAGGAAGAAGAAAATGACTCAAAGAGTCAAGAAAGGATGAACCGAATTGAGAAGATGGAGTGCTTAAGGAAATATGCTACTATCATGGTTCATTATGTTCGACCTCGATCCAAAAAGCCTTCATTATATCCCGCTAAAGCCCTATAGGATTTCAAGTTGAGTTAGATTATATTAGTGGTGATTTACATGAGGGGCAAGCCTATGGTACTTATAGCCGGATTTGTGGTGTTCTTTTGAGAGTGATGAGCGCACTTCTTTACAATCCCGGTTTTGAGTATCACATTCTATAAGGTGAGATGAGATCATCGAGAGTTGAGGAGATGGAGTCTGGGATCCACAATGATATACGTGAGAGAGCGAGTTTCTTTGATGAATTGAGTCAACACTTGATGCTCTTGAGTCATATTAGACCTATGAAACTCAAAAAGTCATAGCATAATGTTTTTGATAATGCATTTATGTTGAGGGTAATTGTTAGTTCCAATTGAAGTTTGATGAAGTCACCTTAGGACAACTAAAATTTTCCTTTCTTTTTCTTGTGGAGGTGGGAATTACCTTGTTTGCTTGAGGACAAGCAAAAGCTTAAGTTAGGGGGAGTTGATAACTAGGGATTTTAGCCTATTATTTGCTCTCGTTTGCTTAGGTTTTGGGCGAAAAATGCGAAAGGTATTCCCGAAAACTAACTTAATGTGCTTGCTTGCAGGTTTTTGTCAAAATGAGACAAAGAAGCCAAAATAAGCTCATGAAGGAGTCAAACTTGCACAAACCAGAAGCAGGAAATAGACCGCTGACCGTGATGGAAAAGCGCGGTCGCATAGTGTTCATCACTGAGGCGGATACAAAAAATGTGGCCCGCAAAAATGAAGTTCAGATAAGCTAAAGGCAAGTACAAACATTGCCGCTGACCGCACTACAAAAGGGCGGCCGCGAACCCTTTGGAACGACAGCGACAGGATTTACGCTGACAGCGAAATAGAGATTCAGAGAGTTTGCAAAGTGGACTCAAAAGGAAGAACACGGCCCGCGTCAAAATTACGCGGCCGCGAAGTTAGCAGACGCGGTGGAAATTCCTTTAGGAGCGTGGCAAGAGGTTAAGAGACTTGGAAAGTTAAACCTAACTGAGGAACGCTGTGTGCGAACATAATACGCGGCTGCGATTGAAGCCAACGCGGACACGAATGTATTTATGTTGTTCGCGAAACCTAGTCCAGTCTAAGCCTAGATTTGAAGAAACGCGGTCCATGATCATTATTGCGCGCATGCGAAAGTCCAAGCGCTGAGGCGCCCATTTTTACACTGTCAGCGAAACCTCCGTAGGGGAATTTTTGTCCAAAAAATTTAGTTGTGTATAAATAGATCTTTTTCACATTTTTAGGTTAAGTTTTATATCAGGGAACACGTGAACAATCATATTTTACTATTTAGAGTAATTTTAGAGTAGTTTTAGCTTCTATCTTTAGATTTTATTCTTGTATTTGAATTTTATGGCTTATATTACATCTCCATCTTTGATTTCTAGCATTATTATGAGTAGCTAGACCCATTAACTAGGGTTGTGACCCCACCCTAGTGTGGGTATTTAATGGGTCTTTAATTTTAGGGCATAATTGTTTATGGGTTAGTGATATTTAGCTTATTTCTTGCTTTAATTATAGAATTGGTGGTTGCAAACACTGATTCATGACTTTTTGACTTAGCTCTTCTTGAGAAAGAGGGCCGAAGTCTAGGAAATGTAGGTTAACAAGAAACCTGGGGTGAATTCAAGAGATTGATAGCCCCAATTAAAGGGTTAAACCTAGAGATAGTAATACCCGACTTGAGCAAACTTCACTTGCATTGCTTGAACACCCATTTGAGCTTGAGAAAGCCAAATCGGGCAAAGTCAATCAAACTACCGAGAGGTATAGAGTGAGTATTTATGACTGAAGGTTATATCACGATCCCAAGCATAACAATATTGTCCTAGATTCTCGACCCCAATATATATTCGCCTAGGCGAAAGTCACCTCCCTAGTGCTTTTTATCATTTGGAAAACTCCCACAAAAACATTGTACTTAGATTATTGTTAGCAATCAATAGCATTAAAATTAGAATAGAAAGAATCCCAATCATGGTTAGAAGTGTAATTAGAAAAAACATGCGCAACTAGATTAGGTAGAAACCCAACTCCCAACCAATATTAACTCCCTGTGGATATCGATCCCGACCTTTTGGGTAAAACTGCATCGACCACTCCTCGCTACTTTATAATGGTGTAGGGTTGGAACCGATCACTAAACTCTACACATTGATGGTCCCAACATCGGTCATTTGGGAGCTCGGATCAGACATCTGCAGAGACTTGAGGTACGGCTGCTCAGCGCCCACAACACCTGGAGTCCCCATCCTTTTTATCTTTAGATGTATAATTTCATTCAGACAAATTCATATTTATTTCAGACCTTTATGTGTATTATTGTAGAATTTCATGAACTCGTGACACTAGATTCAGGGAATTATAGTAAACGATTGTTTGTTTAAATTTTTGCATTTGTACTTAGAACATATTTTTTATTTTTGTTAATTACCAACGTTACTGTTTAAACTGCTAAAAGAAGAAAAAATGTACTAATGTTGGCTTCCCTAGAAAATGAACTGCTAGGCGCCATCACGATCCCTATGGTGGGAATTTCAGATCGTGACAAGTTGGTATTAGAGAACTAGGTTACATAGGTCTCACGAGTCATGAGCAAACTTGGTAGAGTCTAGAGGATCGGTATGGAGACGTCTGTACTTATCTCCCAGAGGCTATAAAGCTAGGAACACATTTCACTTTTAATCAACTCTGTCATACGATTTTTTTATCTCAATATTGATTGAACTCTCCTATTCTTATTCTCTCGCATATGGTGAGAATATGTACCATTTATTCCACTTATCAGCACCCAGATCCTCTAGCAGCAGCTCCTACGAAGGGCAGAGGTCGAAGCTGAGGCCGTGCCAGAGTCCGAGGCAGGGTAGGGCTTAGCCTAGAGCCCGAGCAGCAGTCCCAGCTACGGAGCCTCAGGTAGAGTTCGATGTGGAGGTTCCAGCTTAGACTGTTCCTGCCGGACTAGCTCAGGTCCCGGAGGGGTTTATTGTCACTCCAGTGCTCCAGGATGTCTTGGTCCGATTAGTGGGCCTTATGGAGAGCGTGGCCCAGACTGGCGCATTCCCCATGGCACCAGCCGTATCTCGAGCTGGAGGAGGAGCGCAGACTCCTGCTACTCACACTCCGGAGCAGATGGCTCCCCTGTTTCAGACTCCACCAGCTCATCAGTTTGAGTAATTCAGTCGGTTGTTGCGGAACATCCCGGTGATGGGTCATCTATGTCTTCTGAGGCTTTGTGAAGATTAGATAGGTTTACCAAGATCTTCCCAGTTCATTTCAGTGGTGCTACTTCAGAGGATCCCTAAGAGTATCTTGACAGCTGTCACGAGGTTCTTCGGAACATAGGTATATTGGAGATCAATGGGGTCGACTTTGCTGCTTTTCAGATGACTGTTTCCGCCAAGAAATGGTGGAGAGATTATTTATTGACCAGACCAGCTGGGTCGCCTGCTCTTACTTGGGACAAGTTCTCACATCTCTTCTTAGAGAAGTTTCTACCTATCACCTTTATGGAAGAGCGCCGCCGTTAGTTCGAGCGTCTCCAGCAGGGCAACATGAATGTTACTCAGTATGAGACCCGTTTTGTGGATTTGGCCCGTCGTGCTATTATTTTGCTTCCCACAAAGAGAAAGAGGGTGAGGAGGTTTATTGAGGGATTTTCTCAGCCTATTTGATTGCAGATGGCTATGGAGACAGGAAGCGAGATTTCTTTCCAGGATGCGGCCAATGTGGTAAGACGAGTCGAGATGGTTCTTGGACAGGGAGGTTAGGGGTTAGATAATAGACCTCATCGTTCCAGTGGATTCAGTGGCGCCTCATTTGGAGGCAAGGGTACTTTTGATAGAGGACATCCTCCCAGGCTGTTCCATTCAGTGCTCAAGCATCCCACAATGCTTCAAGGAGTCATGGTTCTTATGTACCTCCTTTTGGGAAGCCAACCTATAGTGCACCACCAGCTCCTATCAGAGAATCTCTTCTTCAGAGTTATTATCATGGTCACCCGGCTTGTCCGGGTCAGTCTCAGTTTCCACAGCTTCAGTATCAGGATGGATGTTTCGAGTGTGGTGGTTATGGGTATAACTAGAGGACCTGTCTAAGATTATTGGGTGTTCAGCCACTGCATCAGGGTTTTCGTGCCATGGTTTCGGCACCAGTAGTTGCACTGCCTGCTCAGCCAGCCAGAGGTAGGGGCCAGATTGTTAGAGGTGGAGGTCAGGCCGTTAGAGGTGGAGGCTCGCCAGCTAGAGGCCATCCCAGGGATATGGTTCAGAGTGGTGGGCCCCAACCCTGATGTTATGCTTTTCCAGCCAGACCTGAGGCTGAGTCATCCGATGTTATCATTACAGGTACTGTTTCAGTTTGCAGTAGAGATACTTCAGTTCTATTTGGTTCGGGGTCTACTTACTCCTATGTGTCATCTTATTTTGCTTCATATTTTGTTGTGCCCCGTGATTCTTTGAAATCCCCTGTATATGTGTCCACACCGGTGGGAGATACTATTATTGTAGATCGTATATATCGTTCGTGTACGGTCACTCCTTCTGCTCTTAGATATGGTGGATCTCGATGTTATATTGGGTATGGATTGGTTGTCACGTTATCACGCTATTTTGGACTGTCACACTAAGACGGTGATATTAGCCTTTCCGAGATTGCCTCGATTAAAGTGGAGAGGGACTCCTGTCCATTCTACCGGCAGGGTTATTTCTTATATGAAGGCTCGCCGTATGGTCGAGAAGGGGTGTTTAGCCTATTTGGCTTATGTTCGTGATTGTAGTGCTGAGGTTCCCTCTATAGATTCTGTTCCTGTTGAGATATGACTACCATCAGTTGAGGATTACGGCATCTGATATCCCTAAGACAGCTTTGCGAACGCGGTATGGGCACTATGAGTTTCTAGTGATGTCCTTTGGGTTAACCAATGCCCAACAACATTTATGGATTTGATGAACCGAGTGTTCAAGCCTTATATGGATTTCTTTGCGATTGTGTTTATTGATGACATCTTGATATACTCCCACATTCGGGAGGAGCATGAGAATCACCTCAGGATAGTGCTCCAGACTCTAAAGGATAGTCAGTTGTATGCAAAATTTTTGAAGTGCGAGTTTGGTTAGATTCAGTCGCTTTCTTGGGTCACATTGTATCATAGAGGGCATTCAGGTAGATCCTAAGAAGATTGATGCAGTGAAGAACTAGCCTAGACCCACTTCAGCCATGGAGATCAGGAGCTTTTTGGGTTTGGCAGGTTATTACCGTCGTTTTGTAGAGGGGTTTTCATCAATAGCAGCCCCGTTGACCAGGTTGACCCAGAAGGGTGCCCCATTCAGATGGTCGGACGAGTGTGAGGCGAGCTTTCAGAAGCTCAAGACAGCTTTGACTACAACTCTTGTGTTGGTGTTACCATCATGTTCAGGATCTTACACAGTATATTATGATGACTCCCTCGTTGGGCTTAGAGCAAAATTGATGAAGAAGGTTAGGGTGATTGCATATGCATCTCGGCAGTTGAAGGTTCATGAGAAGAATTACCATGTCCATGATTTAGAGTCGGCAGACATTGTTCATGCGTTGAATATTTGGAGGCACTATCTTTATGGCGTGTCGTGTGAGGTTTTCACAGATCATCAAAACTTTCAGTATTTGTTCAAGCAAAAAGATCTCAATTTGAGGCAGAGGATGTGGTTGGAGCTATTGAAAGACTATGATATCACTATATTGTATCATCCGGGGAAGGCCAATGTAGTGGCCGACGTATTGGGTAGGAAGGCAGTGACTCTGGGCAGTCTTGCATTCATTCCAGTCGGTGAGAGGCCGCTAGTGTCACGCCCCAAAACCGAGGGACGAGACCGGCGCCTAACCGGATTATCCCGATCAAGTGGACCTGGATTGCCTTTCCTACCCAACTCATTACCCCGTGTTTATAATATACATTATTCCACATGAATTAGAAATTTAGATTTTAAGCATGAATCCACTACTTGAGCTCATATTATCCTTTATCATTTCCACATTTGATAATCACAAAACATACAACAATTCCGATTTGGACCACGATTACTAGTAAACACATTTACCGCCCAAATACATATATGTACAACCCACATCATGTCTATGGAGCCTCTAAGAGTACTAAGGGTTTACACAATACTTGCCGACAACAAGGCCCCAACTATACCTTAAAATACATAACATATACAAAAAAGATGATGTAGACTACACACGGCCCTGAGAGGAAATGGGGCTCACCGGATCTGCTGAAGGTACGAAGGGGAAACACCACTATCGACGGTCTGAGCTACTTGCTATGGAACCACCTACATCCATATAAAAGATGTAGCACCCCGACAAAAGGGACGTTAGTACAATTGAATAGTACTAGCTTGTATGAACCAAGTTTATTCCAAGTAGAATCAAACAATACACAATTAGAAAGCAATTAGGGTAACCACATAAGTACCACACAAGTACAGGGAAAACCACAATGAAGATTTCACAGTTACTTGTTTCAATTTCCCATCTTGTTGCGGCGCGCAACCCGATCCCACCGTACATTCTCATCTCACCCTTATTACTTTTCCACCCTTATTACTTCGTGTTGTGGCACGCAACCCGATCCCACTATACATTCTTATTTAACCCTTATTACCTCTCGACCCTTATTACTTCGTGTTGCGGCACGCAACCCGATCCCACCGTACATTCTCATCTCACCCTTATTAATTTTCCACCCTTATTACTTCGTGTTGCGGGATGCAACCCGATCCCACCGTACATTCTCATTTAACCCTTATCACCTCTCCACCCTTATTACTTCGTGTTGCGGCGCGCAACCCGATCCCACCGTACGTTCCCATTTCACAACAACAATCACCAACAATTACACCACAAGGGTCTTTATCATGAAGAACATAAGTTCATATCAACCAATAACTATGTGAAATCAAGGAACAACGATCCTTACCAATCAGCAATTCATATATTGTGTTGCCACAATCATTTAACTCAATAAAATCAGCCACTATTTACTTTCATTATTTACTACACAACATTTATCACTTGGATACATCCAAATGTAATGACCCGACCGGTCATTTTGCGTTAACGGATCCCGTTCCCCTAAATAAAACTTCCCATAGCGGCTTATTGTGATTTATGACTTGCGGGGGCGGGTGGTCTGGGATTCATAAGTGTTTAGAGTGCTATAGGAACACTTGGTTCCTTAAGGTTGGCCTTTAAGGCTAAGTTTGACTTCGGTCAAAATTTTGGGTAAACGACCTCGTAATTGAGTTTCTATGGTTCCGGTAGCTTTGTATGATTATTTCGGACCTGGGTGTATGTTCAGAATGGGTTTTTGATAACCCAGGAGCGTTTCGACGCCCAATATTTAAATAAGAAGTTCCTTAAGTTCCTATTGTGGTTTGGGGATATGTTTTTGTGTTATCGAGGTCCGAACGGAATTCGAGACTAGGAATAGTTCCGTTATATCATTTAGGACTTGTCTGCAAAATTTGGTGTCATTCCGAGTAGTATAGGTCGGTTCGGCGCGTTGTTAGCGAAGTCTAGAAAACTTTAAGTTCCTAAGTTTTGTTCTAGGGGTTTTGAGGTGTTATTCTGACTTTTTGTGGTGTTTTGGGTGTTCCGAAGGCTCGAGCGAGTCCGTGTTATGATTTGCGCCTTTTTGGTATATTTGGATGGGGGCTCGGGTGGGCCCAGGTGCCTCCCGGACACCACACGAGGGCAAAAAACCAGCTGAAATAGTTGTTGGTGCACCTGTTCTGGTGTTGACCGCAGGTGCGGGACCGCTCCTGCGGTCCCAGCCTCACAGGTGCGATCCCCAGTGGGCAGGCAATTTCTCACAGGTGCGGACAAAGTTCCACAAGAGGGGAGCCGCAAGTGCGATCTCCACTCTGCAGGTGCGGGCCCAGGCTTCCTCATCCATTTCCGCAGGTGCGAGCCTTTGCTCGCAGGTGCGGTCCTCGAGTTGCAGGTGCGGAAACACTGTCAGACAGTTTTTTTCTTAAATACGGGATTCTTCACTTCTTCCTCCATTATAACACCTTGAGAGCTTGGGAAAAGGGCTCAACGACTCATCCACTTAAACGTAAGAAGATTCTATCCTAGAGTTAGTTAATGCATGCCTTCTTAGTCGAATTTAACTACTTAATTAGTGAAAATTTAGGAATTTGGGTAGTAACCTAGGACCTTCAAGAATTTTAAAAAAAATCCGTCAATTAGCTATGAAATCACGTAAAACTCATGTATTAATGATCCTTAGGCTATGGGTGAGTATTTCCTTCGAAAATTTTTGGAATCCGAGCATGCGGGCTTGGGGTTAGATTTTAGGATTCCTTCAAGAATGGAGAATTTGACTTAGTAGTAGGAGAATTTCCATACTTTGAGCATAAATTGATGAATTTGTATAACATTTGGCTAGTTTCGAGTCCTCGAGTGTAGATTTCGGAGTTTCGGGCGCGTTCTTGGTCCGGGGAGTAGATTCGGCACGAGGTGAGTCTCCTTTCTAACCTTGTAAGGGGGAACTGTCCCCCTAAGTGCTTTAAATGACTATGTGCTAATGTTTGTGAGGGCTACGTACACGCAAAGTGATGAGAGTCCGTACGTAGTGACTATTATTGTTATGTCCGGATAGTTAGGCCTACACCATGCTTTATTTTTTCCTTGAAATGAACTATATTTTTAGTGAATTAATGTTACATGCGGCTTGTGTCCCAGAGATCATGGAATTTACGTAATTTTAAGGTTTTTTACACGAAAAGTAATTGATAAAGAATAAATGTGTGGATTGTGTGTGCATGTGACCGCTTCGCAATTTACATTCCGCGAGCGGAGTGTTATTTCCCCCACTCTCATAGGAGCGGGCCGTACGCCACAACGAGATTGAAAGATATATATTATGGTTCGGGCCGTTCGGTCGTTGGCAGTGCAAAATATGATCATTATGATGGCTCAGACCAGTTGTCCTTATCCTGTATGCGCATGTTAAATTGTCAAGAAATTCTGTTATGGATTTTGAGTGTTCAGATATGTTTTTAAAGGAAAGAAAAGAATAATGAGGTAGAAATTGTATACTTACTTCCAGTATTTATTTGAATTACTGTTATTTTAAATGTTTACTGCTTTTATCATCCTTGTATGTCTGTTACTGATATTATATCTTGCTAATTATTTTTTTGGACCTCACTACCTCTTCGAGGTTAGGCGGGATACTCACTGGGTACATATTTGTTTATGTACTCATGCTGCACTTCTGTACATAATTGTATAGGTTCTGAGGCTGGTGCATCTGGTTATCAAACCGGAGCTCGATTCTGATCTTAGTTGGACCCGACATCACGATGAGCTGCATCTCCTGACGATCCTCGGAGATCGTGAGGACGTGTGCATCCGATGTTCCAGACCCAGGAGAGTCGGCTACCCCCGTTGTTTGAGGCCGTGGCAGAGGCCGGGGGAGGGCACCGGCCCGAGGTAGGGGATGAGGGCGTCCCCGAGCTATTCTAGTCAAACAACCACCAGAGGACCCTAATATGGAGGAGCAGGGTGAGGTGCCCCCAGCAGGCCCTGCTCCAGTGGACTTTATAACAACGCCAGGATTCAAGGAGGTCATGGGCCGTATGATGCGGTTCATGGACACCATGTCCCATGCCGGTTTATTTCCGGCAGATCCTACCACATCTCAGGCGGGAAGGGGCCAAGACTCCTACCACCCAGGCTGCAGGTCAGGCAGCATCATTACATCATACCCGGGGTACACTGCCCGTGGGTGGGCCCCTCCCTGTTGCAGCATCACCTGAGCCCAGGCCAGCTGCGGACGGCGATCCGCAGAAGTTATTGGATAGATGGACTCGGTTGCACCCTCCAGTCTTCGGGTGTGAGCAAGGTGAGGATGCCCAGGATTTTGTTGATAGTTACATGGATAGGCTGCAAAATATGAGGATATTAGAGTCCCATGGAGTGGACTTCACTACCTTCCAGCTAGAGGGCAGAGCTCGCAGATGGTGGCAGTCCTATATTCTTAGCAGGCCAGCAGATTCTCCTCCTATCACCTAGGAGCAGTTCACTCAGATGTTTCTAGACAGGTATATCCCACCCTCGGAGAGGGAAGAGCTGCGATATCAGTTTGAGCAGGGACAGATGACAGTGACAGATTATGAGGCTAGATTCTCAGAGTTGTCTCGCCACGCACTTATGATATTTCCTACTAATGCTGAGAGAGTGCGGAGATTTGTAGCAGGGCTGCACTCCAGTATTAGGGCCAACATGGCCTGAGAGGTAGAGATGGGGACTCCCTATCAGCTGGTGGTCGAGATAGCTCGTCAGATTGAGGGCTATAGATCGAGAGGCAGAGAGCAGGGTCAGCGGGACAAGAGAGCCAGATTCTCCGGGAATTTCAGAGGTGCCCCAGTTAGGGGCAGAGGTTAGTTCAGTAGAGGTCAGCCCAACAGGCCTCCATATTCAGCAACCCCACCACCTCCCCGAGGTATTCCAGTGAGGGATTATTTTAGCACCATGCCAGAGCGTTCCTACCGCCCTCCAGCCATTCAGAGTTCACCCAGTGGTTATCCCAGTTATCCGAGATTCCCTAGTCCCTACTTCAGTGTTATGCCAGAGAGTACACATCGCTCTTCGGCCATTCAGGGTTCCTCTTCGGGGCATCAGGCTATGATACCCGGAGGTTGTTATGAGTGTGGGGATCCAGGTCATATGAAGAGGCATTGTCCCAGGTTTCGGGGCAAAGCGGTGCAGCAGGATTTTCAGCCCATGGGTGCAGCACCAGCCGTCAGGCCACCTAGAGGTGGGGGACAGGTCGGTAGGGGTCGTCCTAGAGGTGGAGGCCAGTCAGGGGGAGGTCAGCCAAGCTCTTGTTCATTCTGGCGGGACTTAGTCTTCTGGTGCTCCAGCTAGATTCTATGCTATCCCGACCAGATCAGATGCAATGTCCTCAGACGCCGTGATCACATGTATTATTACAGTATGTGGTAGAGAGGACTCGGTGTTATTTGATCCAGGATCCACATATTCCTGTGTTTCGGTCTTATTTTCACATTTTTTGGATGTCCCTCGTGAGTCCTTTGGTTTTCCTATTTATGTGTCCACCCCTGTGGGCGATTCTGTGGTTGTAAACCAGATTTGTCGGTCCTGTGTGATTTCATTTTGTGGGTTCGAGACTCGAGCGGATATCTTATTGCTCGACATGGTTGATTTTGAGATTATTCTAGGCATGGATTGGCTATCTCGTTATCACCATGCCCGATTCCCCTAGGCTGGAGTGGAGAGGTTCCTCAGTTAGTACAGCCAGCCGGGTTATTTCATTCTTGAAGCCTCGACATATGGTCGAGAAGGGTTGTCTGGCCTATTTTGCTTATGTGCGGGACACCGCCGCCGAGTCTCCGACTATTGGTTCAGTGCCAGTTGTTCGAGAGTTTACTGATGTATTTCCTTCGGACCTTCCGGGCATGCCTCCGGATCGTGATATTGATTTCTGCATGAATTTAGCTCCAGACACCCAACCTATATCTATTCCTCCGTACAGTATGGCTCCGAAAGAGTTGAAGAAGTTGAAGGAGCAGCCTGAGGAGCTGTCAGCAAAGGGGTTCATCAGACCGGTGTATCGCTGTGGGGTGCTCCAGCTCTATTCGTTAAGAAAAAGGATGGGTCCATGCAGATGTTTATTGATTACCACCAGTTGAACAAGGTTACCATTAAGAACAAGTATCCTTTGCCGCACATCGATGATTTGTTTGACCAGTTGCAGGGTTCTCGTGTGTTTTCTAAGATTGATTTGAGATCGGGGTATCATCCGTTGAGGATTCGGGCTTCAGATGTTTTGAAGACTTCTTTTCGTACGAGATATAGCCATTATGAGTTCCTGGTGATGTCCTTTGGCTTGACTAATTCCCCAGAATCATTCATGGACTTGATGAATAGGGTGTTCACGCCATATATTGATTCCTTTGTCATTGTCTTCATTGATGACATTTTGATTTACTCACGTAGCCTGGGGGAGCACAAGCAGCATTTGACAGTTGTGCTCTAGAATTTGCGAAAATAGAAGCTTTATGCTAAGTTCTCCAAGTGTGAGTTCTGGTTGGATTCCGTGGAATTCTTGGGGCACGTGGTATCCGGAGAGGGTATCAAGGTTGATCCTCAGAAGATCGAGGCAGTTCAGAGTTGGACGCGTCCTACTTCAGCTAAAAAGATCAGGAGCTTTTTGGGCCTAGCAGGCTATTATCGTCGATATGTGGAGGGGTTCTCTTATATTGCAGCTCCATTGACTAGATTGAATCAGAAGAATGCCCCGTTCTGATGGTCTGACTAGTGTGAGGCAAGTTTTAGAAGCTCAAGACAATATTGACCTCAACACCAGTTCTAGTATTGCCTTCCGATTCTGGGATGTATACAGTATATTGCGATGCTTCGCACGTTGGCTTGGGGTGTTTATTGATGCAGGAGAGGAGAGTTATTGCTTATGCTTCACGCCAAATGAAGGTTCATGAGAAGAATTACCCTGTGCACGATTTGGAGTTGGCGGCGATTGTTTAGCTCTTATGATTTGGAGGCACTACTTGTATAGAGTGTTGTGAGGTTTATACAGACCACCATAGCTTGCAACACTTGTTCAAGCAGAAGGATCTTAATTTGAGGCAGCACAAATGGCTTGAGTTGTTGAAGGATTATGATATCACCATTCCTTATCACCCGAGCAAGGCAAATGTGGTAGTAGATGCTTTGAGCAAGAAGGCGGAGAGTATGGGTAGCTTGGCTTCTATTGCAGCAGATGAGAGACCTCTAGCCTTGGACGTTCAATGCTTGGCCAATCACCTGGTGAGATTAGACCTTTCAGATCCCCGTCGAATTCTTGCACATGTGGTTGCTCAGTCTTCATTATTGGGGGAGATTAAGGCTCGGTAGCATGATGATCCGTGTTTGGCTTGAGGTACGAGAGACATTGGTTCATGGTAGGTCCAAGGAGGTTATTATTAGCGAGGATGGTGTTCTGAGACTTCAGGCACGCTTATGTGTTCCTAAGGTTGATGGCCTGAGGGAGACGATTCTAGAGGAGGCACACAGTTCTTGCTGTTCTGTTCATCCTGGTGCTACGAAGATGTATCGTGATTTGAAGCAGCATTACTGGTGGAGGCGAATGAAGAAGGACATTGTGGAGTATGTGGTTAGGTGTCTTAATTTCCAGCAGGTTAAGTATGAGCACCAGAGGCCAGGAGGCCTAGTTCAGCAGATGCCCATTCCTGAGTGGAAATAGGAGCGCATCACTATGGACTTCGTGGTTGGGTTGCCTCGGACCTTGCGGAAGGTTGACGCGGTTTGGGTCATTATGGATAGATTGACCAAATCGGCGCATTTCATTCCAGTAGCTACTACATATACTTCTGAGAGGTTGGCACAAATCTACATTCGGGAGATAGTCCGGTTGTACGGTGTGCCAGTGTCCATTATATAAGATCGAGGTCCTCATTTCACCTCACACTTCTGGAGACCATTGCATAGTGATATGGGTACCAAGATAGACCTCAGCACAACATTTCACCCCCAGACTGATGGTCAGTCGGAGCGTACAGTTCAGATATTGGAGGACATGCTCAGGGCATGTGTGATTGACTTCGGAGGTCAGTGGGACCAGTTCTTGCCTTTGGCCGAGTTTGCTTACAAAAATAGTTATCAGTCTAGCATTGAGATGACACCATTTGAGGCTTTGTATGGTCAGCGATGCCGTTATCCTATCAGGTGGTTTGAGCCCGGCGAGGCTATGTTGTATGGCACCGACCTGGTAAGAGATGCTTTGGAGAAAGTGAAGTTGATTCAGGAGAGGGTCCGCACAACACAGTCCAGACAGAAGAGTTACGCGAATTAGAGGGCGCGTGATGTATCATTTATGGAGGGAGACAAGGTTCTGTTGAAAGTCTCGCCTATGAAGGGTATTCTGAGTTTTGGGAAGAAGGGAAAGCTAAGCCTGAGATTTATAGGTCCCTTCGAGGTGTTGAGGCGAGTTTGGGAGGTTGCTTATGAGCTAGCCTTACCTCCCAGTTTATCAGGAGTTCATCCAGTTTTTCATGTATCCATGCTCCGGAGGTACCACGCCGACTTCTCTCACGTGGTTGATTTCAGCACTATTCAATTGGATGAGAGGTTGAGCTACGAGGAGGAGCCATTTGCTATTATTGATAGACAGGACCGCCAGTTGAGGTCCAAGAGAGTTTCTGCCGTAAGGGTCCAGCGGAAGGGCCAACCAGTTGAGGAGGCGACCTGGGAGTCCGAGGATTACATGTGGAGCAGGTATCCACACTTATTCAACACTTCAGGTATGATTCTAGACCCGTTCGAGGATGAACATTTGTTTAAGAGGTGGAGAATGTAACGACCCGACCTATCGTTTTTCGTTATCGGACCTTGTTCCCCTAAATGAAACTTCCCACAGCGGCTTATTGTTATTTATGACTTGCGGGGGCGGGTGGTCCGGGATTCAAAAGTGTTTAGAGTGCTATAGGAACACTTGGTTCCTTAAGGTTGGCCTTTAAGGCCAAGTTTGAATTTGTTCAACATTTTGGGTAAACGACCTCGGAATCAAGTTTCGACGGTTTCGGTAGCTTCGTATGATGATTTTCGACCTGGATGTATGTTCGGAATGGGTTTTTGATAACTCGGGAGCGTTTCGGCGCCCAATATTGAAATAAGAAGTTCCTTAGGTTCCTATTGTGGTATGGGATGTGTTTTTGTGTTATCAAGGTTCAAACGGAATTCCGAGACCGGGAATAGTTCCTTTATGTCATTTAGGACTTGCCTGAATTTTGTGTCATTCCGAGTAGTATAGGTCGTTTCGGCGCGTTGTTAGCGAAGTCTAGAAAACTTAAAGTTCCTAAGTTTGGTTCTAGGGGTTTTGAGGTGTGATATTGAGTTTTAACGTTGTTTTGGGTGTTCCAATGGCTCGAACAAGTCCATGTTATGATTTGAGACTTGTTGGTATATTTGGACGGGGGCTCGGGTGGGCCCAGGTGCCTCCCTGACACCACACGAGGCCAAAAAACCAGCTGAAATAGCTGATGGTGCACTTGTTCTGGTGTTGACCACAGGTGCGGTCTCCACTCCGCAGGTGCGGGCCCAGGCTTCCTCGTCCATTACCACAGGTGCTAGCCTTTGCTCGCAGGTGCGAGACCGCAGGCGCGGTCCTCGAGCCGCAAGTGCGAAAACACTGTCAGACAGTGTGTTTCTTAAATACGGGATTCTTCATTATTTCTTCACTTCTTCCTCGATTAGAACACCTTGAGAGCTTGGGAAAAGGGCTCAACAACTTAACCACTGAAAGGTAAGAAGATTCTATCCTAGAGTTAGTTAATGCATGCATTCTTAGTGGAATTTAACTACTTAGTTAGTGTAAATTTAGGAATTTGGGTAGTAACCTAGGACCTTCAAGAATTTAGAAAATTATCCGTCAATTAGCTATGAAATCACGTAACTCATGTATTAATGATCCTTAGGCTATGGGTGAGTGTTTCCTTCGAAAATTTTTGGAATCCGAGCATGCGGGCCCGGGGTTGGATTTTAGGATTCCTTCAAGAATGGCGAATTTGACTTAGTAGTAGGAGGATTTCCATACTTTGAGCATAAATTGATGAATTTGTATAACATTTCGCTAGTTTCGAGTCTTCGGGTGTAGATTTCGGAGTTTCTGGCGCGTTCTTGGTCCGGGGAGTAGATTCGGCACGAGGTGAGTCTCCTTTCTAACCTTGTAAGGGCGAACAGTCCCCTTAGGTGCTTTAAATGACTAAGTGCTAATGTTTGTGGGGGCTACGTACGCGCAAAGTGATGAGACTCCGTACGTAGTGAACTACATGTTTAGTGAATTAATGTTACATGCGGCTTGTTTCCCTGAGATCATGGAATTTAAGTAATTTTAAGGAATTTTTTCACGAAAAATAATTGATAAAGAATAAATGTGTGGATTATGTGTTCATGTGACCGCTTCGCAATTTACATTCCGCGAGCGGAGTGTTATTTCCCCTACTCTCATTGGAGCGGGTCGTACGCCACAGCGAGAATCAAAGATATATATTATGGTTCGGGCCATTCGACCCTCGGCAGTGTACATATATGATCATTATTGGCTCAGGCTGGTTGTCCTTATCCTGTATGCGCATGTTAAATTGTTAAGAAATTCTGTTATGGATTTTGAGTGTTCAGATATATTTTTACAGGAAAGAAAAGAATAATGAGGTAGAAATTGTATATTTACTTCTAGTATTTATTTGAATTACTGTTATTTTAAATGTTTACTGCTTTTATCATCCTTGTATGTCTGTTACTGATATTATATCTTGCAAATCATTTTGTTGGACCTTAGTGAGTGTCAAGTCGACCTCTCGTCACTACCTCTTCGAGATTAGGAGAGATACTCACTGGGTACATATTTGTTTATGTACTCATGCTTCACTTCTGTACATAATTGTAAAGGTTCTGAGGCTGGTGTATCTGGTTATCAGACCAGAGCTCGATTTTGATCTTAGTTGGACCCGACTTCATGGTGAGATTCTTCTCCTGACGATCCTAGGCAGCACCACGAAGTTTTCTTTTGCTTATTTCCCGTCTATTTCTTTCAGACAGTGGGATTATATATTATGTTTTGTATATTCTGTTAGCATACCCGTAGGACTTGTGACACTAGTTCCTGGCACACACATAGTTGTTATTTTGGTTTTGCGGGTCTTTATATGTATATATTGGTTCATTCCTCTTTTTGACTGCTTTTGGTAGAAATGTCTTACTATCTTTTTCAATTAATGTTCTTGAACTTTAAAACATGGCACGTATTGGGATGTTTAACCAAGCATGGGAGGAATCCTTAGTAATTTAAGTGTGGGCTTGCCTAACCCCGGTGTTGGGCGCCATCACGACCTGAGTTAGTATTTTGGGTCGTGACACCAACACTTTATTTCATTATCGTTTCTTTCGTTTTGCAGAACATCCTCTCATACCGATGTATTCAACATTTAACGAGCTTCACACATGGTAGGATAAGCACAAAGAGTCACCCTTCATAATCTCAATTAGCATGGTAATTGACTTAAGAAAATCAGAGAATTAATTCTTACAACTCGACACAGCAGGACAAACAATTCACATATACTCAAGCAAGAATTTCATACCGTGCACTCGGAACATGGGTGTTAGGTAAGTAGTTGAGCTCAAATGGTAAGACTCTTGCAACATGGGTTTGATTGAGGCCGCAAATGAAATACGTGGATTTTGATTTCACTCCTAACAATAAGCGACACAAGGACTTTATGACACAACCGCATGAGGATGGAAAAGAAGTCATCTACCTATGAGATTATCATAATTCAAACAATCTAACCCCTTCCTAAGGCGGTGGAATGCCAGAGGTAGAAAAATTCCCATGCATGACAATGACATTGTCAATACTCCTAGGAGCCGAGTGAGCAGGAAGCCACTTAACCTCATCAAATCCGACCCATTTAAGACTTTTGAAANTTGTCAATGATCCTAGAAGCCGAGTGAGCAGGAAGCCACATAACCTCATCAAATCCGACCCATTTAAGACTTTTGAAAAGGAGACACACTTTGGTTTGAAATCATGGCAATTTAAGCTTGAAATTTAAGGAGAATCATTACTTTTGGAACCCTTGATACAAGCCCTCGTATCCCTAGGAAATCGTCAACAATGGCGAGAAAGTACTTATAAACGTTACAGGTTAGTGTAGAATAAGGCCTCGAAGTGACCATATGAATAGTTATGAAAGGGCGAGAAGTCATAATGCGTTTACCGAAGACGAGTAACCTGAGTTACCTAGTCACATGGACAAGTAAAGCAGGTGGATGATCGTTTAGAAGAAAATCTCACAAGGAGTGCGAGCAATATCTTTTTATCCTAACAGAAGGATCATACCCCGACCCTTGATGCCATAAGGCATAAGTTAGATTCACAAGGAGAGTTACTAGATTAAAATAGATAGTAAGGCAGCACAACTAAGAGCATCATTTGGAATCAACAAGCTTAAATAGAGTTGAAGACATTAGAAGTCTGTAGTAAATGGGGAATTGCCCACTCTCAGGGAACTTGTAGAGTACATAAAAGTGAGGCTAATTAAATCAAATCATATAGTTGGATAACTAGTCGAGAAATTGAGATAATATCGCATTGAATATTACAGGTGAACAACACATGATACAAAACAAACGAAAAGGAAGTGAGAGAGCTTATAGAAGTGACCTTTACATTGCAACTACTAGGAATGGTGGTAATATAAGGGACCACGTGAAGCTAAATTTTTTATTTTTTTTTGAAAGAAGATCTATGTATGTAGTCACATGATGTATAGCTCCAGAATTCAAAAATCCAACTATGGCTAGCGACTCTACTTCACAATGAAGCTCCACAACACCCTTCTACAAAACCCTTGATGAACTTGAAGTGAAGTGGGAACCCATGTAATTTGTGGTATTTATTAATCCATTGACCAGATATCTAGAAGTATTTTAAAATTAGAGCTACTATTTCTGGTTCAGAGTTCAACCTTTAAGGATAGTGCTTCTAAGGGAATAGGATTGAGAAGGGATAATATAACCGATAATGAATGAAGCAGGCTCGTAGTTAAAGAAAGAGGATGGATTGACTTGCCCCCACCACCTATAATCCCATATCCTTGTTTAGTTATGTCAGAATACTGAAAACTCCAGTAATATCAGAGGACCGAAAACTAGATAAACAGAAAATAAAGGTATTCTTACATCTATCCCATTTCCTGTATTCAGCGGAATTGGTAAAGAATTTGGGTGGAGTACTATTGATAAAAGAAATTGTATTTCTAGATACCAGGGACACAATTATGCTCTTTCTTTAGCCCTCGAAATTGGAACCGAGAAATGGGTCATCAACTAGGGAAAAGCCGGGTATGTCAGATGAACTAACAAAAACGGAACTTGATGTTTTAGGAGTAAACACAATAGCTTCACGGCTAGGGGAGCCACTACAAACATCAAAATCAGTTGGATCCGTAGCTACATAGAGAAATTAACATATAGCGACACTCAAATACGTATTATGCAAACCAAAGGAGGAGCGAAAATGCCCGTCTTCCTTACAACCAGAAGAAGAACAACCTTCAAGAATAAGATGGGCAACAAGAATAGGTAGCATGATCCAGTTACAAAAATAGAGACTCGAAAAACCCTAGCTTTGATGGAGATTTAGAAATGTTACTAAAAGTAATTGAGAAGACCAAATTTAGAAAATAACCTGTCGGGGAAAGAGGGAGATTCTCACCAAACAAACAAAAATCTCGCCGTTTTCGACCACTAGGCCAAAATGAAAGCCTCCACAAAGATAGAGCGAGGGCACTACCATACTAGAGATGATGATGACACAAGGGAAGATCTTCACCATGATATCATGTCAACATTCAGACTTAAGTATAAACTCGAAGAACAATGGCCTAGGGTTTTGAATAGAGAAGAATAAATGGTCGAGAGGAAATATATTTTTATCTTGTGCGAAAATATGATAATTGTTCATCTATTCATTCGATAAGGAATTCTTCGGGTTTAGTCCCTTGTTGAGAGTTTAGAAAGGCGTGTGGGAAGTAGTAATTCTATAGTTACAACTCTATTCAAGGACATGATTATAGAGCTCAATGTCATAAGAGATTTCTTATAAGAGAATTTGTGGTAGAGTGGATTCACGAACTAATGGATCTCGTTCAAAGAGTAGATGCATACAATACTTTGTGACTTCAACATTTACTAAGACCATGCCTATGAAAGTTCTTCAATATGGATGTACATATACAACAAGAGTACGTTGGTTGTGCTAAGGAGTGTCCTACTTGGTGACTTTAGGTTGACAGGGCAATAGTTGAATCGATGCCCCTCGACTCCACATCCCTAACGTAGTTGGTACCATGCCGATATACTATAGTATTTGGAGGTGCAGTGACATCAATAGGGATAAGGACACCCCCCTCTTAGCGATAGGGTCTAACAACCCCTCCACAACTCAATACATTCTCCTAACAAGCCCTTCGGACTCAATGGTGGGATCAATCCCTCCTCATGGCTTTAAGCACGCGGATTATGGTATCACAATTACTCATTTTGAGAGTAAGGTTTGGAGAGAAAACTAACTCCCTAACTTGAGCTCTATCGCACGATTAGAGTATCAAAGAAGGGTGAAATTCCTAAATATCCATGTAGCCCCCTAATTATTGATGTGGTAGACAACACACCGATAAGAATGGCTCTACTAGACACGACTCCGAGACATACTAGGACACTTTAAAACCTTAGGATCTTATACCAAGTTTGTCACGCCCCAAAACCGAGGGATGAGACCGGCACCTAACCGGATGATCCCCGTCAAGCGGACATTGATTGCCTTTCCTACCCAACGCATCACCCCGTGTTTATAATATACATTATTCCACATGAATTAGAAATTTATAGTTTAAGAATGAATCCACTACTTGAGCTCATATTATCCTTTATCATTTCCACATTTGATAATCACAAAACATACAACAATTCCGATTCGGACCACGATTACTAGTAAACACATTTACTGCCCAAAATACATATATGTACAACCCACATCATGTCTACGGAGCCTCTAAGAGTACTAAGGGTTTACACAATACTAGCCAACTATACCTTAAAATACATAACATATACAAAAAGATAATGTAGACTACACATGGCCCCGAGAGGAAATTGGGCTCACCAGATCTGCTGAAGGTACGAAGGTAAACACCACTATCGGCGGTCTGAGCTACCTGCTGTGGAACCACCTACATCCATATAAAAGATGTAGTTCCCCCACAAAAGGGACGTTAGTACCATTGAATAGTACTAGCATGTATGAAACAAGTTTATTCCAAGTAGAATCAAACAATACACAATTAGAAAGAAATTAGGGTAACCACACAAGTACCACACAAGTATACAGAAACCACAATGAAGATTTCACAGTTACTTGTTTCAATTTCCCATCTTGTTGCAGCGCGCAACCCGATCCCATCGTACATTCTCATCTCACCCTTATTACCTCTCCCCCCTTATTACTTCGTGTTGCCGCGCAACTCGATCCCATCGTACATTCTCATTTCACCCTTATTACCTCTCCACCCTTATTATTTCGTGTTGCAACGTGCAACCTGATCCCACCGTATGTTCCCATTTCACTACAACAATCACCAACAATTACACCACAAGGGTCTTTATCATGAAGAACATAAGTTCATATCAACCAATAACTATGTGAAATCAAGGCATAGTGATCCTTACCAATCAACAATTCATATATGGTGTTGCCACAATCATTTAACTCAATAAAATCAGCCCATATTTACTTTCATTATTTACTACACAGCATTTAGCACTTGGATACATCCAACACTTTATTTCATTATCGTTTCTTTCGTTTTGCACCACATCCTCTCATACCGATGTATTGAACATTTAATGAGCTTCACACATGGTAGGATAAGCACAAAGAGTCACCCTTCATAATCTCAATTAGCATGGTAATTGACTTAAGAAAATCAGAGAATGAATTCATACAACTCGACACAGCAGGACAAATAATTCACATATACTCAAGCAAGAATTTCATACCGTGCACTCGGACACCAACAAGGTAACTCTACAAAGATTAAAGTTAGCCATACATACCTCAAGTCAAAATTTTCCCTTTCATATCTATTCTCAAATTACCATACCTTCTAACGCCTTCAATCTAATTTGCAATGTGACACATTCAGACTTAGCATTAGGAACCTTGAATTCATTTGGGCATTTTACCAAACACTATGTGATCCCTTAGATTAACTAGCCCCTTTTTAGTGAAAGATTGCCCTAGCTTACTTCCCTTTGCTAGATTATGGTAGATTATCCACATGCATACAAGGTCTTAACTCTCATCTTCAAGAACCAACCTATGTGTGTTCTATTCTAACTAAAATCTTAAAATTTGGGGAAATGGGGTGAAGACTTACCTCTTATGGTGAAGAAGATGAAGACTACTCGATTAGTTCCAGTCCTGAGTAGAGATGGAGGATCAACTTGGGGAAGATGAGGACTTCTCTCACTAGAACCCACTCTCACTTCTCTCTATTTTAGTGAGATAGCTGTTAAAAATGAAGGGGAGGGGTGTTTTATAAAACTGGGGGTTGGGTTTTAGAATTAGAAATTAGAAGCCTCGAAGCAGGAAACGCGGTCAGGAATGGGATCTATGCGGTCCGCATTCCTGTCGCATAAATGGCCCTCAAATGGGCCAAAACAGGAACCGGACTGGCTAGGTATGCGACCACTATGCGGTCCGTATACCTGTTATGCGATCACATAGTGCGTCACATAACCTCCTCCGCAAAAATGGAGGGCGAGGATGCGACAACTATGCGTCACTCATTCATGAAATGCGATCGCATTCTAGGCCGCATAGCTGTCCTCAAAACGGACAGCAAACTGTCCAAGTATGCGACCACTATGCGGTCCGCATACCTAATCTGTGATCGCATAGTGGACCGCATACCTGCACAAATCTGGAAAACTTTATCTTTTAAGTCCCGGGGTAATTTTTACTCCACAAGGGTCCGTTTTAGGAATTTATATAGTTATAACCGCATGGGGACCCATTCGGGCATTATTTTTAGACTTGAAATTTTACGGGTGTTTACAGCTAGCTTAAGATGTTCAGACTTTAGCCAACCAGTTTGTGAGGTTGGATATTTCAGAGCCCAGCCGTGAGTTCATCTGACATACCCGGCTTTTCCCTAGTTGATGACCCATTTCTCGGTTCCAATTTCGAGGGCTAAAGAAAGAGCATAATTGTGTCCCTGGTATCTAGAAATACAATTTCTTTTATCAATAGTAATCGACCCAAATTCTTTACCAATTCCGCTGAATACAGGAAATGGGATAGATGTAAGAATACCTTTATTTTCTGTTTATCTAGTTTTCAGTCCTCTGATATTACTGGAGTTTTCAGTATTCTGACATAACTAAACAATGATATGGGATTATAGGTGGTGGGGGCAAGTCAATCCATCCTCTTACTTTAACTACGAGCCTGCTTCATTCATTATTGGTTATATTATCCCTTCTCAATCCTATTCCCTTAGAAGCACTATCCTTAAAGGTTGAACTCTGAACCAGAAATAGTATCTCTAATTTTAAAATACTTCTAGATATCTGGTCAATGGATTAATAAATACCACAAATGACATGGGGTCCCACTTCACTTCAAGTTCATCAAGGGTTTTGTAGAAGGGTGTTGTGGATCTTCATTGTGAAGTAGAGTCGCTAGCCATAGTTGGATTTTTGAATTCTGGAGCTATACATCATGTGACTACATACATAGATCTTCTTTCAAAAAAAAAATAAAAAATTAGCTTCACGTGATACCTTATGTTACCAACCTTCCTAGTAGTTGCAATGTAAAGGTCACTTCTATAAGCTCTCTCACTTCCTTTTCGTTTGTTTTGTATCATGTGTTGTTCACCTGTAATATTCAATGCGATATTATCTCAATTTCTCGACTAGTTATCCAACTATATGATTTGATTTAATTAGCCTCACTTTTATGTACTCTACAAGTTCCCTGAGAGTGGGCAATTCCCCCTTTACTACAGACTTCTAATGTCTTCAACTCTATTAAGCTTGTTGATTCCAAATGATGCTCTTAGTTGTGCTGCCTTACTATCTATTTTAATCTAGTAACTCTCCTTGTGAATATAACTTATGCCTTATGGCATCAAGGGTCGGGGTATGATCCTTCTGTTAGGATAAAAAGATATTGCTCGCACTCCTTGTGAGATTTTCTTCTAAACGATCATCCGCCTGCTTTGCTTGTCCATGTGACTAGGTAACTCAGGTTACTCGTCTTTGGTAAGCGCATTATGACTTCTCGCCCTTTCATAACTATTCATATGGTCACTTCGAGGCCTTATTCTACACTAACCCGTAAAGATTATAAGTACTTTCTCGCCATTGTTGACGAGTTCCTAGGGATACGAAGGCTTGTATCATGGGTTCCAAAAGTAATGATTCTCCTTAAATTTCAAGCTTAAATTGCCATGATTTCAAACCAAAGTGTGTCTCCTTTTCAAAAGTCTTAAATGGGTCGGATTTGATGAGGTTATGTGGCTTCCTGCTCACTCGGCTCCTAGGAGTATTGAAAATGTCATTGTCATGCATGGGAATTTTGCTACCTCTGGCATTCCACCGCCTTAGGAAGAGGTTAGACTGTTTGAATTATGATAATCTCATAGGTAGATGACTTCTTTTCCATCCTCATGCGCTTGTGTCATAAAGTCCTTGTGTCGCTTATTGTTAGGAGTGAAATCAAAATCCACGTATTTCATTTGCGGCCTCAATCACACCCATGTTGCAAGAGTCTTACCATTTGAGCTCAACTACTTACCTAACACAGAATGTAACCACACAGGACCGATAAATCTGGTCCACAACCACAGAATCACCCACAGGAGTGGACGCATAAATAGGAGTACCCAAGGACTCACGAGGAATATCTAGGGAATGAGAAAATAAGGCTGATACATATGATTAAGTGGACCCTGGATCGAATAATACCGATGCATATCTGCCGCATACTGAAATAATACATGTGATCACGGCATTTGAGGCCACTGCATCTGATCTGACCGGAATAGCATAGAATCTGGCTGGAGCGCCAGATGACTGACCTCCACCTGAATAAACAGGAGCTGACTGAGCTCCCCCTGCCTGGCCTCCACCTTTGGGACGACCCCTACCAACCTTCCCTCCACCTCTGGGTGGCCGAACCGTTGATGCTGACCTCATAGGCTGGTGACCCTACTGCACTGCCTTGCCCTGAAGCCTAGGACAATGTCTCTTCATGTGACCTGGATCCTCTCACTCATAACAACCTCTCCACACCATGGCCTGCTGCCCTGAAGAAGAACCCTGAACAGCGGGATGACGGTAGGAACTCTCTGGCATAGAACTGAAATAAGGACTGGTAGACCCCTGATAACCAGAATACCCGTCGGAGGAACCCTGAATAGCTGGCGGGTGATAAGAACTCTCCGGCATGGCGTTGAAATAATGCCTCGCTGGGACACCTCGTGGAGGTAATGGTGGTGCTGAATATGGGGGCCTACTGGGTTGGCCCGTACCAAACTGACCCCTAACCCTAGCTGGAGCACTTCTAAAATCCCCGGAAAATCTGGCCCTCTTATCCTGCTAACCCTGCTCTCTACTCCTCGACCGATAACCCTCGATCATGCGACCAATCTCTACCACAAGCTGATAAGGAGTCCCCATCTCCACCTCTAGGGCCATGTTGGCCCTAATACCTGGATACAACCCAGCTACAAATCTCCGCACTCTCTCTACGTCAGTAGGAAGTATCATGAGTGCGTGACGAGACAGCTCAGAAAACCTAGCCTCGTAGCAGTCACCGACATTTGTCCCTCCTCCAGCTGCTCGAACTGATACCGAAGCTCTTCCCTCTTAGAAAGTGGAATATATCTGTCCAGAAATAACTGAGTCAACTGCCCCCAAGTGATGGGAGGGGAATCTTCCAGTCTGCCAAGAATATAGGACTGCAACCATCTACGGGCCCTGCCCTCTAGTTGAAAAGTAGTGAAGTCAACTCCATGAGACTCCAGTATCCTCATGTTGTGTAGTCTATCCCTGCACCTATCAATAAAGTCCTGTGCGTCCTCATGACGCTCACCTCCGTAGACAGGAGGGTGCAATCTGGTCCATCTGTCTAAGAACTTCTGCGGATCACCGTCTGCAGCTGGTCTGGGCTCAGGTGCTGCTGCTGCTACTGGCTGAACCCCACCCACGGGTAGTGCACCCGGGACCTGATATACTACTCCTGCATGACCGGTGGCCTGTGCAGTAGGGGTCTGCGCTCCCCCTCCCGCCTGAGATGTGGCCGGAACTGCTGGAAATAAACTAGCCTGAGTCATGGTGTCCATGAACCACATCATAGGGCCCTTGACCTCCTGGAATCCTGGCGCTGTCGTAAAATCCAAAGGGGCAGGATCTGCTGCGGGCACCTTGCCCTGCTCCTCAGTGATGGGATCCGCTGGGAGTGTGACTGGTACAGTCCTGGGACGCCCTCGTCCCCTACCTCGAGCTGGTGCCCTCCCCCGGCCTCTAGCACGACCTCGGATGACGGGGGTAGCAGCCTCTCTCGGGTCCAGAACATCAGCTGCTCGCATCCTCACCATATGTGAGAGAATAGAAGAGTGAGATTTGGTATATCATCAACTGCACGATAGAAGGTTAATAAAGAGTGATTTCCTAACACCCTATAGCTTCCCGAAGATAAATACAAACGTCTCTGTACCGATTCGCAAGACTCTATTGGGTTTGCCCGTAACTTGTGAGACCTACGTGAATCTAGAGCTCTGATACCATGTTGTCATGACCCAATTCCTAACTCAGGTCGCGATGGCGCCCAACACCGCCGTCAGGCAAGACAACCATTATTTACTAGTGATTTCAGGTGGTTTACCGAAACATTTTTCAAAACTTGCTTAACTTAGTTTTGAGACATTAAGTACAAATGGATAACTTTGGCAGATCTTATGCAAAATAAATAATCATGAAGTCATAATTAACGATTACATCCCCAAAAATGAAGTCTACTAGTGTGTGCGTGCCAGGAAATAGTGTCACAAGTCTACACGCATCTAGTAGAATAATATCCAAAAGAATGAAAGTCTGTCCTGATGGCTGAGTAAGTATAGACAGAAATAACAAAAGGATAGCTCCAAAGTGCTGTTGGGAATCGCCAAGGAGAGCAGCTCACCGTGAAGCCTCGACCAGTAAAACTCAAGAACGAGCTACGGACTGGAACACAGATGCACCTGCCTCAGAACCTGTACAATTAAGTACAGAGCATAGCATAAGTACATAAACAGTATGTACCCAGTAAGTATCCCGCATAACCTCGAAGAAGTAGTGACGAGAGGTCAACATGACACTTACTAGGGTCTAAATAGTGTATTTATGTGATAATTTAAAAGAGGACAACAAGTAAGCATGGATAGTAAGAAAATAAATATCGAATCGTAATAAAATCAAAAGATGTAGTGAAGCATAAATTTACAAGTTTTCAGTTCGATCCTCCAGGATAATTCACCGCTCAATAGTCAAAAACAACATCAAGCAAATAGCATGCGCATAGTGGAATAAGGACATCCCGCCTGAGCCAACATTGTCGAACGCCGCGAACCATAGATGCATCTATCAATACCCGTCGTGGCGTACGGCCCGCTCCCATGAGACTAGGGGAAATAATCACTCCTCTTGCGGGATAT
Source organism: Nicotiana knightiana (assembly GCA_005239525.1). Lineage (NCBI taxonomy): Eukaryota > Viridiplantae > Streptophyta > Magnoliopsida > Solanales > Solanaceae > Nicotiana > Nicotiana knightiana. The sequence goes on along the minus strand of ML409025.1, from coordinate 178,154 downwards.
AAATTGCGAAGCGGTCGCATGCAAACACAACATCTTTCTTTCAATTCTTTTCAAATAAAAATTCCTTTAAAACATCAAATTCCCGGTTTTCTTAAAAAAACTAAAGTTGCATACGATGAAGTTACAAAGCATATAACTCAATTTAATGGGATTCACATGGCATGGTGTGGGGCTAACTACCCGGACATAATAATAATAGTCACTACGCACGGGCTCTCGTCACCTCGCACGTAAGTAGTCTCCCACAACAATGACACATAATCATTTAATTCACCTATGGGGAAAATTACCTCTTACAAGGTTAGAAAGAAGACTTACCTCGTGTCAAGCCTACTTTCCCAGTGAAGAGCGCGCCCGAAACTCCAAATTCGTCGTCCAAGGACTCGAAACTAGTCAAATATTGCATAAATAATCAATCTATACTCAAAAGTATGAAATTTCCCTATTTAGATTATTATTTCAACCTAAATTGCAAAATCCCAAAATTCACTCCCCGGGCCCACATGCTCGGATTCCGGAAATTTCCGGAGGAAATACTTACCCATAGCCTAAGGATCAATATTATATGGTTTTTACTCTAATCCCATGATTTCTACTAATTTAATGTGTTAATTTACCTAAGGATTCAAGCATTTAACTCATGTTATGATAGAAATTACTTACCTTGCAGTAGCTAGGTCGAATATCCTCTTTGCAAGCTCTCAAACTCGTCCAAAGTGACGAAAATGGAAAAAAAAGAGATAAGTCTCGACTTAAATGTCACTGCCCAGCTGCCCCATTCTATGCGAACGCGGCTGGGGCAGTGCGTTCGCGAAGGCTAAGGACCAGGCCCCTCTGAGTGCCGTTCTATGCGAACGTAGAGGCTACCTGGGCTAGACCTACGCGAACGCGGTAGGGAGGGGTGCGAACGCAGAGGGTAAAGCTTAGCCGGCCCATTGACTTACCCTATGCGAACGCGGCGCGCCTATGAGAACGCATTGGGTAATATCACCCCTGCCCAACTCCTTCTATGTGAACGCGTGAGCACACCCAGGAACGCATAGAAGGAAACCAGACTGAGAAAATCCGGTGTTTGGCATTTAGCTCCGAGGGGTCCGAAACTCACCCGAGCCCCCCTGGGACCCCGTCCAAAGGCACTGACAAGTCTGTATTCATGATACAGACTCGCTTAAATTCTCGGAACGCGAAAAACAACAACGAAACTAGGAATCCGACCCCAAAACCAAATTGAATCAAACTTTGAACTTCAATTCTAGAATTCGCTTCCAAAACGCCGAACCTACCTATACTACTCGGAATGAAACCAAATTTTGCGAGCAAGTCATAAATGACATAACGAAACTATTCCCGATCTCAGAATTCCGTTTGGATCTCGATAACACAAAAACACATTACAAACCTCAATTTGAACTTAAGGAAATTCTTATTTCACTATTTGGCGCTGAAACTCTCCCAAGTCATCTAAAACCCATTCCGAACATACGCCCACGTCCGAAATCATCATTCGAACCTACCGGAACCTTCAAATCTCGATTCCGACATCGTTTACCAAAAATATTGACCGAAGTCAAAGTTGGCCTTTAAGGCCAACCTTAGGCCAACCTTAAGGAACCAAGTGTTCCTATACCACTCCAAACTCCTCCAAACATAGAACCACCCGTCCCCGCAAGTCATAAATCAGTAAAATCAACTACGGGAAGTCTCATTTACGTTCACGGGGTCCTAGAACACAAAACGACTGGTCCGGTCGTTACATCTGGAGGGCAGTATAGCATGAGTTGGGTATGCGAGTGGAGCTGAGCACAACATTTCATACTCAGACGTACGGGCAGTCCAAGCCTACTATTCAGATCTTGGAGGATATGCTCCATGCTTGTGTTATAGACTTCAGAGGATCGTGGGATCAGTTCTAGCCCCTTGCACAGTTCGCCTACAACAACAGCTACTAGTCGACATTCAGATGGCTCCCTCTGAGGCATTATATGGTAGACGGTGCAGGTCTCTAGTTAGGTGGTTTGAGCCGGGGGAGGCTCGGTTGTTGGGTACTGATATAGTTCAGGAGGCCTTGGACAAGGTCAAGATTATACAGGATCGACTTCGCACAGCTCAGTCCAGGAAAAAAAGTTATGCCGAACGTAGAGTTCGTGATGTGGCATTCATGGTCAGGGAGAGGTTGTTGCTTCGGTGTCACCCATGAAGAGTGTCTTGAGGTTTGGGAAGAAGGGCAAGTTGAGCCCTAGATATATCGTACCTTTTGACATTCTTGATATAGTGGGAGAGGTGGCTTATAGACTTGCGCTGCCTCCGGGGTTATCAACAGTTCATCCAGTATTTCATGTGCCCATTCTCCAGAAGTATCATAGTGACCCGTCCCACGTGTTATATTTCAGCTCCGTCCAATTGGACAAGGATTTAACTTATGAGGAGGAGCCGGTAGCCATTCTAGATCGGCAGGTTCGTCAGTTGAGGTCGAAGAGTTATCCTTCAGTTCTAGTGTAGTGGAGAGGTCAGCCTGTTGAGGAAGCTACTTGGGAGTCCGAGTCAGACATGCGGAATAGATATCCCCACTTATTCACTAGTTCAGGTACTTTTCTATGTCCGTTCAAGGACGAACGGTTATTTTAGAGGTGGAGATTGTGATGACCCAAGTGGTCATCTTATGTTTTAGAATTCAATTATGTGCTATTTGACCTTAAAATTTTCATTTTTACCCTCCTCGATTTGCGTGTGCAGTCAGGGCGTGTTTCCAGAAAGCTTTTATGTGGAAAATTGATGAAATAATAATTTTTGTCCTAAAAAGGTTATTTTAGTTGACTTGGGTCAACGTTTTGAGTAAACGGACCCGAACCTATATTTTGACGGTCCCGGTGGGTCCGTAGTGAAATATGGGACCCAGGTTTATGCCCAAAATCAAATTCCGAGGTCCCTAGCTCGAGATATGAATTTCTGTTAAAAATTAAAAGACTGAAATTATAATGGTTTTAAGAAATTGGTTAATGTTTGAGCTTGTTGGTATCAGGTCCGTATTTTAATTTCAAAACCGGGTACATGCCCGTTATGATATTTATACCCTATCTGTGAAATATGGTGAGAAATGGAACTGATTTAATGTGATTCGGACGTCCGGTGTAGAAAATAGGAATTTTAAAGTGTTCTTGAGAATTTCATATGTTTTGGTGCTAAATTTGTAGTTTTAGGTGTTATTTTAGCGATTTAATCGCATGGGCAAGTTTGTATGATATTTTTAGACTTGTGTGCATGCTTGTTTTGGAGACCCAAGGGCTCGGGTGAGTTTTGGATAGGCTACGGAGTGAAATGAACTTAGAAAACATAGTTGGTGTACCTCAGGTCTGCAGATCTCGCATTTGCGAGGTCTGGATCGCAAATGCGTTTGCGAAGAAGCTTTGCATTTGCGAGCATGGGCTGGGATATGGTAGTCTCGCATTTGCGACAAATAGTTCGCATTTGTGAAGGCTGCAGAAATGCGAGGGTTTCGCATTTGCGATACTTTTCTCGCATTTGCTAGCTTCGCAAATGCTAAGCTGAGGTCGCAAATGCGACATATGCATCTGATGAGTCTTGACTTAGACAGGATTTTTCTCATTTTCCAAACTTGCAAACACAAGAAACCCTCTAGGCGATTTTCCAAAGACAATTTCTTCCCCAAATCATAGGCAAGTGATTCTTAACTTGTTTCTTTCAGTCTTTCACTTCATTTTACAAGAATAATTCAACATAAAGTCAAGGAATTTCATGTTAGAAATTGGAGGTTTGGGTAGAATTATGGATTTTTGGGAAAATTGGAAATTAGACCTCAATTTGGGGTCGGATTTCGAAACTAGTTACTTATTCGGGCTCGGGGGTGAATGGGTGAATGGATTTTGGTTCGAACCTCAAGTTTTAACCAAGCGGCCCCGGGGTCGATTTTTGACATTTTGGGAAAAATGTGGGGAAACCTAAATTTATATATCGAAATTGATTTCTTTAGCAATATTTGATGCTATTAAGTTGATTATGGCTAGATATGAGTGGTTCGAAGGTGGAAACTAGAGGAAAAAAGGTAACTGAGCAGTGAGCGGCTTGTGGATCGAGGTAAGTATTGTGTCTAACCTTGACTAGAGGGAATTAGGAACCCTTGGACTATGTGATTATGTGGAATCCATGTGAGCAACGTATATGCGAGGTGGCGAGTGCTTATGCGTTGCCAAATTATCTGGTTTCCTTGACTTACTGCTTTCCTTTAACTGTTTAGTTTCCTATCTTATTGTTATATGATATAAATGCTTCCTTGCTTAACTGCTACGTGTTAATCATCATCTTCTCATGCTAGCTATGTTAGTTCTTCCCATAGGTTCCACAATCCATGTTATTTCCTTAATTTGACTTGTTGTACCTTTAAAACTGTAAATTGCTGGATTAGTCTCATTGTGCAGTGTTGTTTGAGTATAGTTGATATCGATCAAGGTTTCCTTTGTTTGGTTCAGTTTGATATTTATTTATTGTTAAGGCCTTGTGATTTAGACTGTGAATTGACTGTGTACATTGAGTATTTGGTAATGATAGGGTGGGATCGGGCTGCGCGCCGCAGCACGAGGAATAAGAGGATTGATGAGGAATAAGGGTGAATATGTTTATACGGTGAGATCGGGTTGCACGCCGCAACATGAGGAATAAGGGAGGACTGATAAGGAGGAATAAGGGTGAATTTTTCTATTGATATTGATATATGGTGGGATCGAATTGCGCGCCGCAATATATATATATATATATATATATATATATATTATCTACTTTTATTGTATTTGTTACGGAGGAATAAGGGAGAATTTTGTGATATCTGGTGTGATCGGGTTGCGCGCCGCAACAAAATTATATGTTTCTATTTCTTGAGCTGCATATTTTTCCGGTAGTTCTTTCAATATCTTGTATAGTAAGGATTGGTAAATTTTGGACAATGCTGGTTCACTCTAGAGGTTGTGGTTATCGATTTCAGTTGGCTGTTTGGTTCAGTTTAAATTTATTCTGTCATTTATATACTGCATACAGGTTTTGTATAGATGCCCCACCTTAGCCTCGTCACTAACTCGTCGAGGTTAGGTTCGGCACTTACCAGTACATGAGATCGATTGTACTGATACTACACTCTGTACATTGTGCAGATTTTGGAGATGGTCCTAGCATCGGTCATTTGTGAGCTCGGATCGGACATCTGCGGAGACTTGAGGTACGGATGCTCAGCGCCCGCAGCACCTGGAGTCCCCATCTTCTTTATCTTTAGCTGTATAATTTCATTCAGACAACTTAATACTTATTTCAGACCTTTATGTGTATTACTTTAGAAGTTCGTGAACTCGTGACACCAGATTCAGGGAATTGTAGTAGACGATTGGTTGTTTAAATTTCTGCATTTGTAATTAGAACATATTTGTTATTTTAGTTAATTATCAATGTTACTGTTTAAACTGATAAAAGAAGTAAAAATGTTCTAATGTTGGCTTGCCTAGCAAGTGAACTACTAGGCGCCATCACGATCCCGAAGGTAGAATTCCGGGTCATGACATCTTTGATCTTTTTATTCCAGTGATTTTCCTTTTCGTTTACCTCCCAATTTTCTATTTGTCATTTTATTAATTTTCTTTTATCTATTCTATTATTTTATATGTGGTCTCTAGAAAGGACACTAAAAAATGAGACTCCAAAACTCTAAAATTATATAAAATATTCATTCCTCTAAATCTTAAATTTATGAATTTTTTTCTTTCAAATACAAAAAACTAAGTTCTTAACGGGAATTTTGGATTCAGATAGAAAAAAAAAACTTTTTATTAATATCATAAAAATGCGTGTCATTATATGGTTATTAAATACAACTAGTATTATCAGTACCAGCGTGATGCATGGATAAATATACAATTATGGTTTGGGTTATTTGAATTATATCCAAATTACGTTAAAATTTAAAGCTTCTAGATACAATAACAATGACCCAGTATAGTCCCACTAGTGGAGTCTGTGGAGGGTAGTGTGTACGCAGACCTTACCTCTACCCTGATGGAATAGAGAGGCTGTTTCCCTTAGACCTTCGGCTCAAGAAGACTAAAAGACAAAAGAGACAATATATCAGTACCATTATGGAAATAATAACAACAACAAAAGAATCAGTGAATAGATGAAAGGTAGAAATAATGACCAGTAAATAAGGCTCGGCACTATGATAACGGAAGAGTAGTGTTTATCATATTTCATAAATTACATATAATTATTAGATATTAATTAAGAGCGGTACATGAAATTGTTTATCATATTTCATATTGGATAACATGTTCTCTTTTTTTATATATGCAGCAACCCAACCTCTTGATCTTAGTACTTGCATTTATTATGTGGTCAATATTAATAAATACTAAACATATCACATTGTAATATGTTGTTTCAGCATATTATTTTAACAAAATTCTTACTATCACTTTGCGTTCCACCTCAAAGTCGATCCTTCTGTATTTTCACCCAAAAATATCTTTATTTAATATCTTGCTTATAGTTGCTGCATTATTTATTACTTAATATTGTTATATTTTCATGTGATCTTTTATTAGCTTATCAGTTTCTTTAATATCTTTCTTATTACCCTTCTGATAATCATATATAAATATAATTTTTTTATTCCTAAAATGTAATGTATTTTTATACTTTTATCCTCTTACCCAAAGCTCTTTCGTCATTTAAGTCTATCAATACTATTTTTGAGTATTATTTTATATACACGTCCTTAAATTTATTCAAAGTATAAATTTTCTCTATGTAAATATTCAAAGTATAAATATATCTCTATTTTTCAAGTATAAATATATCTATTTTCAAAGTATAAATATATCTCTATTTTCCTCTTTATATATTTTTACCTCTATTATAAAATTTAAATAAATTTTGTACTACTCTATACAAACTGATAGCTAAAGTCATTTTACTAGGTTAAAACTAATAGCTGACCATCTAGTGGGACCTTCACAATCAACATTTATTGAGGGGATAAATATTTTGAATAATGTGATTGTGGCTCATGAACTGGTGAAGGGGTACACACAAAAGGGAATGTCTCCTAGATGCCTAGTTAAAGTGGATATTAGGAAAGCATATGATATAGTGAACGGGGAATTTCTTAGAATGGTATTATTAGAATTTGGGATGCCTGGAAATTTTTTAAATATAATTATGGAGTGTGTAAGCACAGTAAACTATATTTTGTTATTCAATGAAGGACTTACACCTAGATTTTAAGCTAAGAGAGGTCTAAGACAGGGACATCCCAATGTGCCATACTTGTTTGTTCTTGTGATGGAGTATTTGAATATATCACTTAAGAAACTGAGACATAATCCAAATTTAAACTACCACCCAAGAGGTATCAAGATGGAGATAGTTCATATATGCTTCGCGGATGACTCAATTATGTGTTGTAGAGCTGATCTAGTCTCAGTATAGTTGGTGATGAAGCAGTTCAACCATTTCTCAGTAGTCTCTGGATTAAAGGCTAACTTAGAAAAAAGCTCATTGTATCACATCTTATTTTGAGTTATAACTCTGAATTAATTCTAAAATAATAATACTTAAGTATTTAAATTATTATATTTTAAATCTATTGTATTTTCTTATAATTATTTTTATATCACGTGCAATTAAATTTTCTTTCTCTTTTAGTTTTAGGATAAAAATTTAACTTTTATTTTCATTACTAAATTATCTACAATGAGACATTTATTTCGTATTCTTAAAATTTTAATTTGTTATCCAATTAATATTTTTACTTATCTAGTAAAAATTTAATTTTGTAGCCCTATCCATAATTTGAGCGTTTTACCATAATTTTAATCTATCTCAAGTTCAAATCATCTTTTCCTTCTATTTCTAATATTAAATATTTTTAAAATTTTAATTATTGCTATTATGTTACATAATATATAGTATTTCATGATTTCATGTAGCTTTCATTATCTTTCCTCTTCATTTAATATCATTATCCATTTAAATCATTTAATATAATTTAGATCAATGTGTGATTTTTTAATCTTGATATAAATATTTATAATATTTTAAATTAATAATCTAAATTATTAAATTGTTTACATTTATTAGTAATATTTTACGAACTATATAGTAAAATTTCCAATATTTTGATTTAGTTATTTTTTATTAATTAATTAAAAATATGTTATATGCAATGACCCGACCGGTCATTTTGAGCTATAGCACGTTGTTAAGCGGTTTGAAGTCATGAGCAATTTTATTTTAAGTATTTTGACTTGTGCGTATGGTCGGAATTGAAATTCGGGAAGTTCGGAGTCAAATTGAAAGGAAAATTCTCAATTCGGAAGCCTTAAGTTGGGAGAATCGATTAAAACTGGAATTTGCAGTAAACGACCTCGAATCAGGATCTGAAGGTTCCAACAGGTTCGTATGATGATTTCGGACTTGGGCGTATGTCCGGATCGGGTTTTGGATAACCCGGGAGCGTTTCGGCGTATATTGTAGAAGTCAACATTTTTGAAGGAATTTTCTAAGTTTGGCTTGAAGCGCATTTCAATGATATTGATGTCTGTTTGGGATTCCGAGTCTGGGAATAGTTCCGTATGGTGATTTTGGGGTTGGGAGCGCGATCGGAAGTGAATTCGGATGTCCGGAGGTCATTTTGAAGTCATTTCGCTAAAAATAGAAATTTGAAGGTTTTGAAGAATCCGACCGGAAGTGGAAATTTTGATATCGGGGGCGGAATGCGATTCCGGAAGTTGGAGCAGGTCCATAATGTTGAATATGTGTAAAGACCCGACCGGTCGTTTTGCGTTATCGGACCCCGTTCCCCTAAATGAAACTTCCCCATAGCGGCTTATTATGATTTATGACTTGCAGGAACTGGTGGTTCGGGATTCGAAAGTGTTTAGAGTGCTATAGGAACACTTGGTTCCTTAAGGTTGGCCTTTAAGGCCAAGTTTGACTTCGGTTAACATTTTTAGTAGACGACCTCAAAATTGAGTTTCGACGGTTCCAGTAGCTTCGTATGATTATTTCAAACTTGGGCGTATGTTCGAAATGGGCTTTGGATGACCCGGGAGCGTTTCAGCGCCAAATATCGAAATAAGGATTTCCTTAAGTTAATATTGTGGTTTGGGACGTGTTTTTGTGTTATCGAGGTCCGAACGTGTCACGACTCAAAATCCATAAGGTCGTGATGGCACCGGACACCATTGTCAGGCAAGCCAAATCATAAATTAATTGAAATAATTTCCTGTTTTAACATTTATGAAAAACATTTTCTTTCACTTTATTACATATTAACCAAATAAAATCTGTTAATTTAAAAACAATGGTTTGAATACTACACTTTAGCAAATATATCCCAATACACCCCAGAAACCGGTGTCCCAAGTACATGATCAATTTCTAAGAAGTTGTGCAATCATTACAAAGCTTGTCCAAAATACAAGTTGGACAAGGAATTTTAAAACAAAAATAAGTACAGTACGAGAGAGACTCTGTCAGCTGCGGATCGCCTCCGGATGATGCAGCTCGCATAAGTCTCTGAATCCTTCACATTGCTATGAAAGTACCTATGCAATAAAATGCACGGCAAGTGTTGCATGAGTACAAAAACAACGTGTACTCAGTAAGTCACCCGCCTAACCTCAGAGAGGTAGTGACAAGAGGTCGAATTAGACACTCACTAAGGGCCAGCAAATTAATTAGCAATATAAGACGAACACGATAGGCATGTAAAGGTAGTAAATCAACATATATATATGGCACTGAAATCCAAATAAATACTGGAAGTAAACAAACAGTTACCATTTTCTCATTATTTTCCCAAATATCTTTAATAGACAATTTCCTCTTTGTTTTCCCCCAAATATCATAAATCCACAATTTCTTCTTTATTTTCCCCCAAATATCTTATCACTTCAAAAATCATGAAAAACATTTAACAATTTATCATGCGCATACGGGATAAGGACAACTGGCATGATCCATCATAATAATCATCTCTGTGCCTGCCGAGGGTCAAACGGCCCGAACCATAATACTTCTTTCAATCTCGCCATGGCGTACGGCCCGCTCCCATGAGAGTGTGGGAAATAACACTCCGCTCGCAGAATGTAAATTGCGAAGCGGTCACATGCAGTCATGCACAATCAACAGTCCACCCGTCTACGTCGGGAAAAAAAATACTCAAGTAAATGATAGATTTCTCTTTTGAAAAACACAAAATAGTATTTAAACCCTTTTTCGAAATTCACTTGCCACGTCTTTATAATGTTTAATAACATAACCTTATCCGGAAACACAATTGCCCGCGAAGGAAATCAATTCTCTTTTTAGATGCTTAAGAAAATAAACTATAATCTTCTTTAGTCATTCAATTACAATTTCAATTATATTAGCAGTTTAATATTACAGACAAGATCACAGATACAATAGGTAAGGCATGCTAGTGGGTCCTATGCTACCCGGACATGGCATAATAGTAGCTACGCACGGACTCCCGTCACCTCGTGCGTACGTAGCCCCCGCATATAGTAACACATACCTAATTAGTTCACCTAGGGGGACAATTCCCCCTCACAAAGTTAGAAAGGAGACTTACCTCGCTCCGAAGTTCCAACTTCCAAGCCCTTCTGACGACTCCAACGGACGCACAACGCCCCAAAACTATCCAAACAACGACAAACAAATGAAAATATACTCTAATATTACAACAAATTCCAAATTATATAATTTCCCAACCCCTCTTAGTGAAATGACCAAAATTCCCTCGGGCCCACATGTTAATCCAAAATTTCTCGAAGATATATTCTACCCATAGCCTTACTAACTCAAATATACAATTTACTCAAATATTCATGCTCAATTCAAATTCCAATTCACCAAATTTCTAGGTTCCTTTAAGATTTCCCAATTTCCTACCAATTTCCATGTCTAATCCATGCATATAATCTTGTATTTAACTTAAAAACGGGAGGAATTTACTTACCTTGAAAATGCATGAAGGAATCCTGTCTTTTAAGCCTTCCAAGATTGCCTAAGCCAAAGAAGAAATGAAGAAAATGAACCAAGAATCCTTGTTTTAAAACATTCTGCCCTGGCCGATTTCCGCACCTGCGGTCCCCTTGTCACACCTGCGCTTCTGCAGGTGCGCCCAAATCTCCAGCACATGCGGCCTTCTTAGCTCCAGCCCAATTTCGCATCTGCGACACCCTTAGCCACACCTGTGGCTCCGCACCTGCCTCCAACGCCTCGCAGGTGCGGTTACACAAGATGACCACAAACTTCAGCTTTCTTCAACTTCAAATATTGATCCGTTAACCACTCGGAATCCACCCAAGGCCCCCGGAACCCCGTCCACTTATGCCAACCTATTCCAAAACATAATACGGACTTTCTCGAGGCCTCAAATTACATAAAACAACATTGAAACTACGAATCACACTCAAATCCCAGCTTTATTTACTTAGAAATTTCCAACTTCTACATCCGATGCCGAAACCTATCAAATCACGTCCGATTTACCCCAAACATTGCACACAAGACATATTTGACATTACAGACCTGCTCCAACTTCCGGAATCACATTCCGACCTCGATATCAAAATTTTCACTTTTGGTCGGATTTCTCAAAAACTTTCAAATTTCTATATTTAACCAAATGACTTCAAAATGACCTCCGGACATCCAAATTCACTTTCGATCACGCTTACAACTCCACAATCACCATACGAAGGTATTCCCAGACTCGAAATCCCAACCGGACATCAACATCACTGGAATTCACTTCAAGACAAACTTAGGAAATTCCTTCAAAAATGCTGACTTCCACATTATACGCCGAAATGCTCCCGGGTTATCAAAAACCTGATCCGAACATACTCCCAAGTCCAAAATCATCATACGAACCTGTTGGAACCTTCAAATCTTGATTCGGAGGTTGTTTACTCAAAATCCCAATATTAGCTGATTCTTCCAACTTAAACCTTCTGAAATGAGAATTTTCTTTTCAAATCAACTCTAAACTTTCCGAAATTCAATTCCGACCACACCTACAAGTCATAATACCTGAAACGGAGCTGCTCATGACCTCAAGCTGCTGAACGACACGCTAGAGATCAAAATGACCGGTCGAGTCATTACATAATGGAATTCCGAGACCGGGAATAGTTCCATTATGTCATTTATGACTTTCCTGCAAAAATTGGTTTCATTCCGAGTAGTATAGGTTGGTTCGCAGCATTGTTAGTGAATTTTAGGACTTTAAGTTCAAAGTTTGATTCAATTTGGTTTTGGGGTCAATTCTTAGTTTCATTGTTGTATTTCACGTTTCGTAAATTCGAGCGAGTCTGTATCATGAATACAGACCTGCCAGTGCCTTTGGACGGGGTCCTGAGGGGCTCGGGTGAGTTTCGGACCCCTCGTAGTTAAATGCAAAACACCAAAATTTTTGTGTCTGGTTTCCTTCTATACGTTCGCGATTGCTCTGCCGTGTTCGCATAGAAGGATCTGGGCGGGAGTGAAAATTTTCCCTATGCGTTCGCATAGGTGCTCCGCGTTTGCATAGGGTAGGGCATTGGGCCAGACCAGCTTATCCCTTACTCAATGCATTTACACCCCCCAGCTGTGTTCGTGTAGGTCTAGCCTAGCTAGCCTCCGCGTTTGCATAGAAGGCGTCATCAGGCCTGGCCATTTGTTCATCGCGAACGCACTGCCCCTAATGCGTTTGCATAGAAGGGGAAACTGGGCAGTGTGTTTTTATAACGGGATTTAATTCACTTTCCTCATCTTATTCTTCTTCCTTGGGACGATTTTCAACATTCAAGAGGGGTAAACGACCTAGTTATTGAAGGTAAGTAAATTCTACACTAATATTAGTTTCATGCATGGATTACAAACTAAATTAACTACCTAATTAATGAAAATTAAGGATTTGGGATCGTAACCTAGGGCTTTTGAAAACGTAGAAAATTACTCGTGCATTCGCTATGAATTAATACAAAAATCATATATTAACGATCCTTAGGTTATGGGTGAGTGTTTCCTTCGATAATTTTTGGAATCGGGCCCGGGGTTGGATTTTGGGATTTCTTCAAGATCCGGGCATGCGGGAATGGCTTGAGTTGTTGAAGGATTATGATATCACCATTATTTATCATTTGGACAAGGCAAATGTTGTAGCAGATGCTTTGAGCAGCAAGGCGGAGAGTTTGGGTAGCTTGGCTTATATTGCAACAGAGGAGAGACCTCTAGCCTTGGACATTCAGTCCTTGGCCAATCTCCTGGTGAGATTAGACCTTTAAGAGCCTTGTCGAGTTTTAGCATATGTGGTTGCTCAGTCTTCATTGTTTTGGGAGATTAAGGCTCGGCAGTATGATGATCCGTGTTTGGCAGAGCTATGGGAGGCAATGGTTCAGGGTAGGGCCAAGGAGGTTACTATTAGCGAGGATAGTGTTCTGAGACTTCAGGGCCGCTTATGTTTTCCTAATGTTCATGGCTTGAGGGAGAGGATATAGGAGGCACACAGTTCTCGGTATTCTGTTCATCCTATGCTACGAAGATCTATCGTGATTTGAAGCATCATTACTGGTGGAGGCGGATGAAGAGGGAAATCGTGGAGTATGTGACTGGTGCCTTAATTGCTAGCAGGTGAGTATGAGCACCAGAGGCCAGGAGGCCTACTTCAGCAGATACCCATTACTGAGTGGAAATGGGAGCGCATCACTATGGACTTCGTGGTTGGGTTGCCTCGGACTTTGCGGAAGGTTGACGCGGTTTGGGTCATTGTGGATAGATTAACCAAATCGGCGCATTTCATTCCAGTAGCTACTACTTATACTTTTGAGAGGTTAGCCTAGATCTACATTCAGGAGATAGTCCGGTTGCACGATGTGCCGGTGTCCATTATATCAGATCGAGGTCCTCAGTTCACCTCACATTTCTAGAGAGCATTGCATAGTGAGATGGGCACCCACATAGATCTCAGCACAACATTTCACCCTCAGAATGATGGTCAGTCGGAGTGTACAGTTCAGATATTGAACGACATGCTCAGGGCATGCATGATTGACTTCGGAGGTTAGTGGGACCAGTTCTTGCCTTCGGCCGAGTTTGCTTACAATAATAGCTACCGGTCCAGCATCGAGATGGCTCCATTTGACGCTTTGTATGGTCGGCGATTTCGTTCCCCTATCGGGTGGTTTGATCTTGGTGAGGCTAAGTTATATGGTATCGACCTGGTGAGGGATGCTTTGGAGAGGGTGAAGTTGATTCAGGAGAGGCTCCGCACAGCACAATCCAGATCGAAGAGTTACGCGGATCAGAGGGCGAGTGATGTTTCATTTATGGAGGAAGACAAGGTTCTGTTAAAGGTCTCGCCGATGAAGGGTATTATGAGGTTTGGGAAGAAGGGCAAGTTGAGCCCGAGGTTTATAGGTCCCTTCGAGGTGTTGGGGCGAGTTGGGAAGGTTGCTTATGAGCTAGCCTTACCTCCCCGTTTATCAGGAGTTCATCTGGTCTTTCGTGTATCCATGCTCCTGAGGTACCACGCTGACATCTCTCGGGTGGTTGATTTCGGCACTATTCAGTTGGATAAGAGGTTGGGCTACGAGGAGGAGCCAGTTGCTATTACTGATAGGCAGGATTGCCAGTTGAGGTCCAAGAGAGTTTCTGCAGTGAAGGTCCAGTGGAGGGGCCACCAGTCGAGGAAGCGACCCGAGAGTCCGAGGAGGACATGTGGAGCAGATATCCACACTTAGTCAGCACATCAGGTATGATTCGAGACCCGTTCGAGGACGAACGTTTGTTTAAGAGGTGGAGAATGTAACGACCCGACCAGTTGTTTTGTGTTATCGGACCCTATTCCCCTAAATGAAACTTCCCATAGCGGCTTATTATGATTTATGACTTGTGGGAACTGGTGGTTCGGGATTCGGAAGTGTTTAGAGTGCTATAGGAACACTTGGTTCCTTAAGGTTGGCCTTTAAGGCCAAGTTTGACTTCGGTCAACATTTTAGTAAACAACCTCGGAATCGAGTTTCGACGGTTCCAGTAGCTTCGTATAATGATTTCAGACTTGGGCGTATGTTCGGAATGGGTTTTGGATGACCCGGGAGAGTTTCGGTGCCAAATAACGAAATAAGGATTTCCTTAAGTTAATATTGTGGTTTGGGACGTGTTTTTGTGTTATCGAGGTGCGAACAGAATTCTGAGACCAGGAATAGTTCCATTATGTTATTTATGACTTATCTGCAAAATTTGGTTTCATTCCAAGTAATATAGGTCTGTTCGGTGCATTGTTAGCGAATTTTAGGACTTTAAGTTCAAAGTTTGATTCAATTTGGTGTTGGGGGTCAAATTCTTAGTTTCGTTGTTGTTTTTCACGTTTCGTAAATTCAAGCGAGTCCGTATCATGAATACAGACCTTCCAGTTCCTTTGGACAGGGTCCCGAGGGGCTCGGGTGAGTTTCGGACCCCTCAGAGTAAAATGCAAAACACCAAAATATTTGTGTCTGGTTTCCTTCTATGCATTCGCGGTTGCTCTGCCGCGTTCTTATAGAAGGATCTGGGCGGGCGTGAAAATTTTCCCTATGCGTTCGCATAGGTGCTCCGCATTTGCATAGGGTAAAGCATTTGGCTAGACTAGCTTATCCCTTACTCAGTGCGTTCGCACCCCCTCCCTAGCCGCGTTCGCGTAGGTCTAGCCTAGCTAGACTCCGCGTTCGCGAAGACCTCTCCACGTTCGCATAGAAGGCCTCATTAGGCCTGGCCATTTGTTCATCGCAAACGCACTGCCCCTTATGCGTTTGCATAGAAGGGGCAGCTGGGCAGTGTGTATTTATAACGGGATTTAATTCATTTTCCTCATCTTCTTCTTCTTCCTTGGGACGATTTTCAGCATTCAAGAGGGGTAAACGACCTAGTTATTGAAGGTAAGTAAATTCTACCCTAATATTAGTTTCATGCATGGATTACAAACTAAATTAACTACCTAATTAGTGAAAATTAAGGATTTGGGGTCGTAACCTAGGGCTTTCAAAAATGTAGAAAATTACTCGTGCATTTGCTTTGAATTCATACAAAAATAATATATTAACGATCCTTAGGTTATGGGTGAGTGTTTCCTTCGAGAATTTTCGGAACCGACTATGCAGGCCGGGGGTTGGATTTTGGGATTTCCTCAAGATCCGGGCATGCATGCATGGCTTGATTTTGGTCAATTCACTGAGCGGAGTTGGGAAATTATATAATTTGAATTGTTGCAATATTAGAATGAATTTTCATTGTTTTATCGTTATTTGGATAGTTTTGGGGGCGTTGTGCGTCCATTAGAGTCGTCGGAAGGGCTTGGAAGCCGGTTATCAAATTTCGGAGCGAGGTAAGTCTCCTTTTTAACTTTGTGAGGGGGAATTGTCCCCCTAGTTGAACTAATTAAGTATGTGCTACTATCTGCGGGGGGCTACGTACGCACGAGGTGACAGGATTCCGTGCGTAGCTACTATCATGCCATGTCCGTGTAGTCTAGGACCCACTAGCATGCCTTACTTGTTGTACTTGTGATCTTGCCAGTAATATTAGACCGCTAATATGATCAAAATAGTAATTGAATATCTAAGAAGACTAGAGTTCATTTTCTCAATCATCTAGAAAGAGAATTGATTCCTCCGTGGATAATTATATTCTTGATAAGGTTATATTATTGAATATTATTAACCTTGGGAAATGAGTCTTAAAACAAAGATTTAAATGTTATTTTTCGTGTTCCTTTAAGAAGATTTTATCATTTCCTGAGAAAATGTTTTCTTGAATAAATGCGGATCTATTATGTGAATACGTGTACATATGAGCACTTGAGTCGCAGGTATGATTCGCGAGCAGGTTAGCCTTATTATTTTTATGGTGACCACTCGCATGATTGATTCGCGAGCGGGGAAATAGATGCATCTATGGTTCGGGCCGTTCGACCCTCGGCAATGCACAATTTATGTTTATGCTGGTTCAGGCCGTCGCCCCTCGGCATTGCTTGCGCATGATATTTACTGCGTATTACTGTGATTTGTACATGTTTTTCGGCCTAAGGAAGTTTTAATGGCCAGTTATGAGGAAGGAGAATTGATGTGTAAAATGTGAAATAAGTCTGATGTTTCTTATCTCGGATTGATTTAAATTGTCAACTGAAATGACGAAGATTTAAAGTGTTAAATGCGGAAGGAGTTGGTATTATTTATTCCTGATTTTAATAAATTGTCTATGACATTCATGCTTAGTGTCTCACTTGAATATACTAAATTGACCTCTAGCAAGTGTCTAAATCGGCCTCTCATCACTACCTCTCTAAGGTTAGGCGGGCGACTTATTGAGTACACGTTGTTTTCGGACTCATGCTACACTTGTTGTGCATTTTTATCGCACAGGTACTTTCACAGCGATGTGGCTGGTTTTGGGACTTAGGTGAGCTGCATCATCCGGAGGCGATCCACAGCTGACAGAGTCTCCCTCGTATTGTATTCATTTTGATTTAAATTTCATTGTACAATTTGTATCTCGGACAAGCTTTGTAATGATTGTATAAATTCTTAGAAATTGCTCATGCACTTATGACACCGCATTCTGGGATGCATTTGGGATTTAATTTAATAAACGGAATGGTTTACCTGTCGTAGTTATTCGATACATTTTTATTCAGTTATTGGATAATAAAGTGAAAGGTAACGATTTCAAAAATGTTAAAACATGAATTTATTTCAACTAAATAAATGGTTGGCTTGCCTGACGATGGTGTTCAGCGCCATCACTACCTTAATAGATTTTGGGTCGTGACATTATATGTGGATTTTTGGGTTATGACATATGACTAAATTAGTTATTAATTAATAGTAGTTAATTAGTTATTATGTTACATGTGGCTAATATTAAGGTTTCCACTTGGCTTAAGGAAAGGGGGTTTCCCTCTCCTTTTAATATAGATTATTATTTTTATCTATCTAGCAAAATTTAAATTTTGTAGCCCTATCCATAGCTTGAGCGCTTTTACCATAATTTTAATTCAATCTCAAGTTCAAATCATCTTTTTCTTCTATTTCTAATACTAAATGTATCTGGATTTTTAATTATTGCTATTATGTTACCTAATATAGTAGTATTTAATATCATTATTCATTTATATCATTTAATATAATTTAGATCAATGTATGATTTTTTAATCTTGATATAAGTATTTATGTTATTTTAAATTACTACTCGAAATTATTAAATTATTTACATTTATTAATAATATTTTTAAGTATTATTTAGTATAATTTCCAATATTTTGATTTGTTTATTTATTATTATTTAATTTGGAAATAAGTTATATGTGGCTTTTTTGGTTATGCCATATGGCTGAATTACACTACAAGAAAACTGTCAAAATTCATCCACAAAATGTCACGACTCAAAATCCATTAAAGATCGTGATGACACCGGACACCACTGTCAAGCAAGCCAATAGTAAATACTTAAATTTTTTCTCATTTTTATTATTTTAGAAATTTCATTTTTCCCTTATTAAACAATAAAGATTGAGTTTACAGAATATATAATAACATTTTACAACAAATTTCAATATAGTGCAACCCATAGTTTCCCCAATATCTGGTGTCACAAGTACATGAGCATTTACTAGAAAGTAAAATAAAATACAATAACTGCCCGGAATACAAAATTTGGGCAGAAAAGAAAATACAAGATCTCTGAAGAAGACTCTGCTGGCTGCGGATCGTCATAGGGAGTGCAGCTTACCTAATTCTCCATATGCATACACCTCTGCTCTTGCGAGGCTGATAATAATAAATGCACCTGCACAAAACGTGCAGCAAGTGTAGTATGAGTACATAAATCACGCGTACCCAGTAAGTATCCCGCCTAACCCTGAAAAAATAGTGACGAGGGCTCGAATCCGACACTCACTATGGGCTAATATTTTAATACCGATAGTTTAATTAAGCATGATTTATATGAAACAGCGGGAGGCTCAATAATCAATAAGTAAGTAAACACTTCTTTTATTATTTAGGAAATTTGCATCTCTGGTTTCGTCATTTAACAATTTATATTTTTAGCCAACGAAGCAGTAGCAAATATTATGGATTTCAAATATGTAACATGCACAAACAATGTCTAGGTCGTACGGCCCGCTCCAACATATAAATATAAATTGTGCACTACTGAGGATTGAACGGCAGGAACCATAGATGCATCTCTTTAATCTACCGAGGTGTTTGGCCTGCTCTACAAAATATAAACACATTCAACAGTCAATCGAAAATTCTTTAAGGAGGAATTTTCCAAGGAATTATAAATTCTCATTTAATGATCAAGAACAACGAAGTTTAGCCTTTTATAAATTCATTTACCAAGTTCAATATGATTATGTAATTTAAGTTAACAATAAAGTTGCAAATATCGCAAGTACATCATGATTTGGTTCCTAGATTACTCGGACTTAATCATAATAATAGCTAATCACGGACTCTCGTCACCTCGTGAGTATGTAGCCCCACAAATAGAAGCACATAATAATTTAGTTCACCTATGGGGTTAATTCCCTCTTACAAGGTTAGAAAGGAGACTTACCTCGCTCCGAAGTTCCATAACTGGCTCCCAAGCTCTTCCAACAACTCAAACCGATGCCCGACGCTCCAAAACTAGTCATTAAATGGGTAAATCCATAAATATATACTCATCAGAATCCAATTTATAACAATTCCTAGCTCCGCTCAAAAAGTCGATAGAAATCACCCTCGGTCCCACATGCCCGGATTCCGGAAATTTTCGAAGATAAAGTTTATCCATAACCTCACGAACTCAAATATAAAATTTATTCCAAATTCCATGCCCAATTCTGTGGTCAAAATCCAAAAATACGAATTTCTAGGTTTTCTTCCAAATCCGAAATTTCTACAAATTTCCATATCTAAATCTATAATAAACCTTGTATTTAACTTTGAATAGGTGGGAATCACTTACCTTGACATAGATGACGAAAATCTCCTCTCCAAGATCTCCAAAAATCATCCAACCAAACGAAAAATGGGAGAAATGAGCAAAACCCCTGTTTTTAAAACTTCACTACCTAGCCGATTTTCGCAACTGCGGCTATGCAGGCGTGAGACCTTTTCCGCTTCCACGCCTTCTTCCTCTTCTGCACTTGCGCAGATACGGCCAAAACTCTACACTTGCGATCCTTCCCTTGACTGCCCAGCTCTACTTCTGCGACGCCTAGGCCGCTTCTACGGTGCCGCACCTGCGGCCAAAACCTAGCAGGTGCGGTTACACCAGATATCAGCTGCCTCAATCGTTCTCCAAATTCCAAATTCGATCCATAAACCACCCGGAATCCACCCGAGGTCCCCGGGACTCCATCCAATTATATCAAACAGTTCCAAAACATAACGCGGACCTGCTCGAGGCCTCAAACCATATCAAACAATGCCGAAATCATGAATCATACCCCAATTCTAGATTAATAATCTTTTGAACTTCCAACTTCTACATTCAATGCCGAAACCATCAAATCGCATCCGATTGACCTCAAATTTTATACACAAGTCACATTTGACATTAAGGACCTACTCCAACTTTCGGAATCGGAATCCGACCCCGATATCAAAAAGTTCACTTCCAGTCAAACTTCTCAAAACCTTCAAATTTCTAACTTCCGCCAAATGACTCCAAAATGACCTACGGACCTCCAAATCCACTTCCAGACGCGCTCCCAATAGCAGAGTCACCATACTGAGCTATACCCAGACTCAAAATCCCAAACAAACATCGATAACATTGAATTTCACTTCAACCCAAATTTATGAAACTCTTCCAAATGCCAACTTCCACAATAGGCACCGAAACGTTCCCTGGTCATCCAAAACCCGATCCGGACATATTTCCAAGTCTAAAATAATTATACAAACCTGTTGGAACTTTCAAATTCCAATTTCGAGGTCATTTACTCAAAAATCACCCTTTAGCAAAATTCTTCCAACTTAAAGCTTCCGAAATGAGAATTTTCTTTCAAAATTCAACTCTGAACATTTCGAAATTTAATTCCGATCACGCGTGCAAGTCATAATGCTTGAAGTGAAGCTTCTCGTGGCCTCCAACCGCCGAATAACGCACTAGAGCACAAAATGACCGGTCGGGTCGTTACATTCTCTCCCAATTAAACATACGTTCGTCCTCGAACGTGCTAAGAACTGCTCTGGAGTTGTGTGAAATCACTATTTAACATCTCTTGCACCTACCCGTGCTACCACAACTCAATTGAGCACACTAGCTCGAGCCAGCCTGAAGATTCTCCCTTTTTCTTAGTCAAATTAGCCTTGGAGCCCAATTCCAACATCCGGAATTCTCTGCCAGGCTCGTTTCCATCATACGAACACTGTATCAATCACTACTCGATGCACCAATATCCGATTGCATAACTTTACAAAATCCACGCCATGCACCGCATGGTTCACATGACAATAATAATATCGTCTAATAATATTAGCCGGAATCCCATGAATCTGATGCCCACAACACACCTCATAAAGCATATAAGTCCCGTTTCAGCTCTCACAATACTGCCACGAGAGAAGAGATGTGTAGAAACTCATAATCACTTGCCGAATCACAATTCATGGAGTTTACTCTTTAATGTGCCTCATATAGATCTGATCGCACTGATCCCAGGTCCAATAATCTTGTCTCACCCAGTACAAGTTGTTCAGTCAATGAGCTACCTCAAAAACACTACCGAAAGTCTCATATGATGTTGCCATGTGCCAACAAGCTACAAACTTGAATGTGATACATAAGAAGACGAACTCTGGAAGGAACTACTCAACCCATGTAAGTAATTAGACAACCGAGAGGACGTTATGAACTTCCTAAAAAAATGAGAAACAAAACACACAAGAATAAATATGGGGAACTGTACTCAACATCACAATGTTGCGGCGTGCAACCCGATCCACACTTGATACTGTGGCGGCGTGCCACCCGATCCAAACAAAATACCCGTGGAGGCATGCCACCCGACCCACATATAATAATCTATAAGGAAATACTTACCGAGCTAAAACACTCTGTAATGACCCGACCGCTCGTTTTGAGCTGCGCGTCGTTCAGCGGTTTGAGGCCACGAGCAGCTTCATTTCAGGTTTTATGACTTGTAAGTGTGGTCGGAATTTAATTTCGGGAAGCTTGGAGTCAATTTGGAAAGAAAATTCTCATTTCAGAAGCCTTAAGTTGGGAGAATTGACTAAGACTAGATTTTTGAGTAAAAAACTTCAAAATCAGGATTTGAAGGTTCCAGCAAGTTTGTGTGATGATTTTAGACTTGGGCGTATGTACATATCGAGTTTTGGATAACCCGGAAGCGTTTCGACATATATTGTGGAAGTTAGCATTTAGAAGAAATTTCATAAGTCTAGGTTGAAGTGCATTTCAATGATATTGAGTCTGGTGAGTCTGGAGTTTGGAGCATTATCAGAAGTGAATTCGAAGGTCCATAGGTTATTTTGAAGTCATTTGGCTAAAGATAGAAATTTGAAGGTTTTCGAAAAATCCGACCAAGAGTGGAAATTTTGACATCGGGGTCAGAATGCGATTCCGAAAGTTGGAGCAGATCCGTAATGTTGAATGTGACTTGTGTGCAACATTTGGGGTCAATCGGACATGATTTGATAGGTTTCAGCATCGAATATAGAAATTTAGGAGACACTTCTTTTATTATTTAGGAAATTTCCATCGCTGGTTTCATCAGTTAACAATTTATATTTCTAGCCAACGAAGCAGTAGCAAATTTTATGGATTTCAAAGATGTAAGATGCACAAACAATGTTGAGGTCCTACGGCCCGCTCCAACATATTAATATAAATTGTGCACTGCTGAGGGTCAAATGGAACGAACCATAGATGCATTTATTTAATCTGCCCAGGTGTTTGGCTTGCTGCACAAAATATAAACATATTCAACAATCAATCGAGAATTCTTTAAGGAGGAATTTTCCAAGGAATTGTAAATTCTCATTTGACGATCAAGAACAACGAAGTGTAGCCTTTTAAAAATTCATTTACTAGGTTCAATATGATTTAAGAAATTTAAATGAACAATAAAGTTGCAAATATCGCAAGTACAACATGATTTGGGTCCTAGACTACCCGGACTTAAGCATAATAGTAGCTACGCACGGACTCTCGTCACCTCGTGTGTACGTATCCCCTACAAATAGAAGCACATAATAATTTAGTTCGCCTATGGGGTTAATTTCCTCTTACAACGTTAGAAAGGAGACTTACCTCACTCCAAAGTTCCATAACCAGCTCCCAAGCTCTTCCAACAACTCAAATCGATGCCCGACGCTCCAAAACTAGTCACTAAATGGGAAAATCCATAAATATATACTCTAATACTCTCTCTCTCTCTCTCTCTCTCACACACACACACACACACACACACACATATATATATATATATGTGTGTGTGTATGTATATGTATATATATAAGTTAATATTAAATATTATAATTTGACAAAAACCGAACGACTTGGATCAGTATTGTAATTAAATTAATTATAAAAATAATTTTAAAATAAGTTACTGACCGAATTCGGTAGGTAATGTCTAATAAAAGTTTATTTAATAATACCGACCGAAATTTTCCGAGCGACTTTGGTCGGAAATTTCTAATTAAGGGCAGCCCCAACGGGTTTCTTCCCTATTTTTCTCTTTACTCTTTCTCTCACTCCTTCTTCCACGTCCAAAAATTCTTCCTAAATCCCACCCAAATCACCTTAGCACTCCCTTCTCATCCAAAATCAACCCCCCCCCCCCACTTCATCTATCCCACCCCACCACTGTTCCAAAATCATACTCCTCTCCTCTCTTTGAAGGTTAGTTATCTATCTTTGTTTATTTTAGTTATTTATGTTCTTTCAATTGTATAAACTACGGTTTACAATTTGGGATTTTTGATTATTTCAATTGATTATAATTCTTTAGATTTATGTTTTACTCTTCTTGATTTTGTTTATGATATCACGTAAGGTACTAGCTTAATTAGATAATTTTTTATTTTTATTTCAATTTTATTGCTCATGATTTAGGGCTTGTTAAACTATGATTTAGGGCATATTAAATTATGATTTAGGTTTTATTAATTATGATTAATAGTAAGTGAATTAGTCTAATTGAATGATTTAACTAATTAAATATTATAAACTAGGGTTTACAATTTGGGATTTTTGGATTATTTCAATTGATTATAATTCTTTAGATTTAAGATTTACTCTAATTGATTTTGTTATGATATCATGTAAGGCACTTGCTTAATTAGCTAATTTATATTTCTTACAATTTTATTAAACTAGGATTTAGGGCTTATTGAACTATGTCACGACCCGAAATTCTCACCGTCGGGACCGTGATGGCGCCTAACATTACACTACCTAGGAAAGCCACTGTTAGAGATTTATTAGCCAATTCTTTTACGTTTAAGTGATTAACAATAAGCAAGCTATAACAAGCATGAACGCGAAAATATATATATAACAGCTTTGAATATATACTACTACTACTACTACTACTACTACTACTACTACTACTACTACTACTACTACTACTACTACTACTATCCAGAATCCGGAGTCACAATTCACGAACATTCACTCGTTCATCCCCGAGCCCGACTATGTAATTAGTTATGAAATCGGACCTCAATTCGATATCTAAATTCCAATTATGCAAAAATCCCTAATTCTACCCAAACCCCCAATTTCCACCATAAAAATCCAAGATTCTAGGTTGGAAATTCATGAAATATGATGGGTAATTGAAAGAAAGTGGTTTAGGATCACTTACCAAAGTTTTGGGGAAGAAATGGTCTTGAAGAAATCGCCTCTAGAGTTATAGGATTTGAAAATTTGAAGAATGGGAGAAAAATCCCATCTAAGTCTTATTTACCTAGCTGCAGATGCCGCAAATGCGACCTGAGCTTCGCAAATGCAAAGCTCGCAAATGCGAACCCCTTCATACTTCTGCATTTTTCGCAACTGCGAGGTATAGTTCGCAAATGCAAACATGGGAAAGATTACAAATGTGAAGAGTACCCCTCCCCAGCTCCTACAGCAATTGCGAGAAATTGTTCGCAATTGTGAACATTGGCCTCCACAGCTACTCTTCAAAAATGCAATGAGTAGGTAGCAAATGCGAACCCAACAGTGGTCGCAAATGCGAATCTTGATCTCGCAATTGCGAGATCAGAGGCCTGCAACAAGAACTGAAGCACACCAGCAAAATTTTTTAAGTCCAAATCACTCTGTAGCCTATCCGAAACTCACCCAAGCCCTCGGGGCTCCAAACCAAACATGCACACAAGTCTAAAAATATCATACAAACTTGCTCGTGTGATCAAATCTCCAAAACAACACCTAGAATACGAATTGACCCCCAAATCACATGAAATTTTCAAGAAAACTTTGAAATTCCGATTTTTACAACCGGACGTCCAAATCACGTCAAATCAACTTTGTTTTCATAAAATTTCACCAGACAAGTCATAAATATGGGACCTATACCGGATTCCAAAATCGAAATACGAACCCGTTATCCAAAAGGTCAAACTTTGGTCAAACACTTTAATTTCATTAAGCTTTCAACTTTCAAATTTTTACATAGTCCGATATATCGGGCTAGGGACTTCCGATTTTGATTCCAGGCATATGCCCAAGTCCCAAATCATGATACGTACCCACTGGTACCGTCAAAACACGAATCTGAGCCCATTTACCAAAAATGTTGATGTCAACTCAAATGAAGTTTTTACGCAAAATTTCTTATTTTTATCAACTTGTAACATAAAATCTTTTTGGAAAGACGCCCGGTCTGAGCTTGCAAATCAAGGAAGGCTAAAACATGACTTTTAAAGGTTTTAGATCACAGAATTAGGTTTAAATCATAAGATGACTTATCGGGTCATCACATTCTCCACCTCTAAAATAATCGCTCGTCCTCGAACGAACATAGAAAAGTACCTGAAATGGTGAATAGGTGGGGATATCTACTCTGCATGTTTGACTTGGACTCCCAAGTAGCTGCGTCAATGGGCTGACCTCTCCACTGCACTCGGACTAAAGGATAACTCTTCAGCCTCAACTGACGAACCTGCCGGGCTAGAATAGTCAATCGGCTCCTCCTCATAAGTCAAATCCTTGTCCAATTGGACAGAGCTGAAATCTAACACGTGGGACGAATCACCGTGATACTTCCGGAGCATAGACACATGGAATACCAGATGAACTGCTGATAACCCCAGAGGCAACGCAAGCCTGTAACCTACTTCTCCCACTCTCTCGAGAATCTCAAAAGGTCCGATATACCTAGGGCTCAGCTTGCCCTTCTTTCCAAACCTCATGACACCCTTCATGGGTGATACACGAAGCAACACTCTCTCCCCGACCATGAATGCAACATCACGAACTCTACGGTCCGCACAACTCTTCTGCCTGGATTGAACTGTGCGAAGTCAATCATGTATAATCTTGACCTTTTCCAAGGCATCCTGTACTAGATCTGTACCCAATAAGCGAGCCTCCCCTGGCTCAAACCACCCAACTGCCGACCGGCACCGCCTACTGTATAATGCCTCATAGGGAGCGATCTAAATGCTCGACTGGTAACTGTTATTGTTGGCAAACTCTGCAAGGGGAAAGAATGAATTCCACGATACTCCAAAATCCGTGACACATGCGTTGAGCATATACTCCAAGATCTGAATAGTGCGGTCCGACTGTCCGTCTGTCTGAGGATGAAATATTGTGCTCTACTCGACCTCGTGCCCAACTCACGTTGTACTGCCCTCCATAAATGCAAGGTGAACTGCGTACCTCGATCAGAGATGATAGACACGGGCACACCGTGAAGACAGACGATCTCGCAGATGTAAATCTCTGCCAATTGCTCCAAAGATTAGTTAACAGTCATAGGAATTAAGTGTGCTAACTTAGTTAGCCTGTCCACAATGACCCAAATAGCATCGAACATACTCTGAGTCCGTGGGAGTCCAACAATGAAATCCATAGTGATACGCTCCCACTTCCACTCAGGAATCTCTATCTGCCGAAGCAAACCACCGAGTCTCTGATGCTCATACTTCACTTGCTGAAAATTCAGGCACCGCGCTACATAAACAACTATATCCTTTTTCATCCTCCTCCACCAATAATGCTGCCGCAAATCCTGATACATATTTGCGGCGCCGGGATGAATAGAATACCGGGAATTGTGGGCCTCCTCAAGAATGAACTCATGAAGTCCATCAACATTAGGCACACAAACACGACCCTGCATCCTGAGGACTCCGTCCTCACCAACAGTAACATGCTTGGCACCACTGTGCCGTATTGTGTCCCTAAGGACCAACAAATGAGGGTCGTCATACTGTCGATCTCTGATACGCTCAAACAAAGAAGACCGAGTGACTATGCAAGCTAGAACACGATTCGGATCTGAAATATCCAACCTTACAAACTGGTTGGCCAAAGTCCGAACATCTGATGCTAGCGGCCTCTCACCGATTGGAATGAATGCAAGGCTTCCCATACTCGCTGCCTTCCTACTCAATGCGTCGGCCACCACATTGGCCTTCCCGGGATGATACAAGATGGTGATATCATAGTCTTTCAATAGCTCCAACCACCTCCCCTGCCTCAAATTGAGATTGTTTCTCTTGAACAAATACTAAAGGCTCTGATGATCCGTGAAAACCTCACATGACACGCCATATGGATAGTACCTGAGAATTTTAGCGCCTGAACAGTGGCTGCCAACTCTAAATCATGGACAGGGTAATTCTTCTCATGAACCTTCAACTGCCGTGACGCATATGCAATCACCCTGGCTTCCTGCATAAACACCGCACCGATCCCAACACGGTAAGCATCACAATATACCGTGTATGATCCTGAACCCAAGAGCAATACCAACACCGGCATTGTGGTCAAAGCAGTCTTGAGCTTCTGAAAGATCGCCTCACACTCGTCTGACCATCTGAACGGGGCAATGAGGCTACTATAGATGAAAACCCCTCCACAAATCAACAGTAATAACCCGCCAAACCCAAGAGGCTCATGATCTCCGTGGCTGAAGTGGGTCTAGGCCAGTTCTGAACTACTTCAATCTTCTTAGGATCTACTTGAATGCCCTTTACTGATACAACGTGGCCCAAGAAAGCGACTGGATCCAGCCAAAACTCGCACTTCAAAAATTTAGCATACAACTGGCTGTCTCTTAGAGTCTGTAGCACAATCCTAAGATGCTACTCGTGCTCATCTCGACTGCGGGATTAGATCAAGATATCATCAATAACCACAATCACAAAGGAGTCCAAATAAGGCTTGAACACTTGGTTCATCAGATCCATGAATGTTGATGGGGCACCTTTCAGCCTAAAGGACATAACCAGAAACTCATAATGCATGTACCGAGTCCTAAAAGCTATCTTAGGGACATTAGATGCCCTACTCCTTAATTGATGATAGCCAGATCTCAAATCAATCTTCGAAAACACCTTTGGCACCCTGAAGTTGATCAAATAAGTCATCAATCCTCGGCAATGGATACTTGTTCTTGATGGTGACTTTGTTCAACCGCCGATAATCTATACACATTCTCATAGATCCATCTTTCTTCTTCACAAACAATATCGGTACGCCCCAGGGCGAGATACTAGGTCTAATGAAGCCCTTATCAAGAAAATCTTGCAACTTTTCCTTTAATTCTTTCAAAACTGGCGGGGTCATACGGTATGGCGGAATGGAAATCGGCTGCGTGCCGGAAGCCAAATTAATACAGAAGTCAATATCCCTGTCGGGTGGCATCCACGGCAGGTCTGCAGGAAATACATATGGAAACTCACGAACAACGGGCACGAAATCCATAGAAGGAACCTCTACACTAGAATCACGGACATAAGCCAGATAGGTTAAACACCTTCTCGAACATACACCGAGCCTTTATAAACGAGATAACCCTACTGGTAGAATGGCCAGGAGTCCCCCTCCACTCTAATCGAGCCAACCCTTGCAAGGCAAAGTTCACCGTCTTTGCGTGACAGTCCGATATAGCGTGATAACGTGACAACGAATCCATACCCAATATAACATCAAAATCAACCATATCTAGGAGTAGAAGATCTACATTAGTCTCAAGATTCTCGATAGTGACCACACACGATCTACAACAATAGTATTCCCCCATAGGTGTGGACACATATACAGGGGTACTCAAAGAATCACGAGGCACACCAAATAGGAAGCAAAATAAGATGACGCATATGAGTAAGTAAATCCTGGATCAAATAGAACTGAAGCATCTATACAACAAACTAAAATAGTACCTATAAAAACAGCATCAGATGACTCAGCCTCAGGCCTGGCTGGAAAAGCATAACATCGGGACTGGGCCCCACAACTCTGAACCATATCTCTAGGAAGGCCTTAGCTGGCGGGCCTCCACCTCTAACAGCCTGACCTTCAACTTTGATAGTCTGGCCACTAACTATGGCTGCCTGACCCTTGCCTCTGGCTGGCTGAGCAAACGGTGCCGCAACTGGTGCCGGAACCATGGCACGAGAACCATGATGTTGTGGTAGAACACCCAATAGTCTCGGACAGGTCCTCCTGATATGCCCATAACCACCACACTCGAAGCATCTGTCCTGATACTGTGGCTGTGGAAACTGAGACTGACCCAAATGGGCCGGCTGACCACGGTAATAACTATAAATAGGAGGTGCACTGATAGAAGCTGGTGGTGCACTGTAGGCTAGTTGCCCAGAAGGAAGCACATAAGGACCACGACTCCCTGAAGCACTGAATGTAATGGACTGGGAGGATGACCTCTACCGAAAGTACCCCTACATCCAGATGAGGCACCGCTGAACCCACCGGAATGATAAGGTCTCTTGTTAAACCCCTGACCTCCCTGTCCAAGAAACATCTCGAGTCTCCTGCGACATTGGCAGCCGCCTGAAAAGAAATCTCACTCCCAATCTCCTTAGCCATCTGTAGTCTAATAGGCTGAGAAAGTCCCTAAATAAACCTCCTCACCCTCTCTCTCTCTCTCGGTAGGAAGAAGAAGAAGAAGGGAATGAAGGGCCAAATCCACAGAACGGGTCTCATACTGAGTAACAGTCATACTACCCTACTGGAGACGCTCGAACTCACAGCGATGCTCCTCTCTCAAGGTGATAGGCAGAAACTTCTCTAGGAAAAGAAGAGAGAACTGGTCCGAATTAAGAGCAGGCAACCTAACTTGTCTAGTCAACAAATAATCCCTCCACCATTTCTTGGCGGAACCAGTCATCTGAAATGCAACAAAGTCGACCCCATTGGTCTCCAATATACCCCTGTTCTAAAGCACCTCGTCACAGCTATCAAGATACTCTTGGGGATCCTCTGAAGTAGCACCACTGAAATGGACTAGGAAGAGCTTGGTAAGCCTATCCAATCTCCACAAAGACTCGGAAGACATAGCAGACCCATCACCGGCCTGTGCTGCAACAACCGGCTGAACTACACCGACTGGATGAGTTGCTGGAGTTTCATACTGGGGAGCCATTTGCTCCGGAGTGTGAGTAGCAAGATTCTGGGCTCCTCCTCCAGCATGAGAGACGGCTGATGCCATGGGAAATGCACTAATCTGAGCCATACTCTCCATAAGGCCCACCAAACGGACCAAAGCATCCTAAAGCACTAGGGTGGAAATGAACCCCTCCGGGACCTGAGCTGGATCGGCAGTAACAGTCTAGGCTGGAACATCCTCATCGAACTCTACCTGAGGCTCCAATGCTGGGGCTGCTGCTCTGGCTCTCGGCTTAGTCCTGACCTTGTCTCGACCTTTGGCACGGCCAAGACCTCTGCCCCTCGTAGGAGCTGCCACTGGAGGCTCTGGCTTCTGCTCATCTGGAAAAGCAGTATGTGTTCTCACCATCTGCGAGAGAATAAGAGTAGAAGAGTTCAATCAATTTTGAGAAAACAAAATCGCATGACAGAGAAGAATAGAAGTGAAATTCGTTCCTAAACTTCATAGCCTCTGGGAGATAAGTACAGACGTCTCTG
This sequence comes from Nicotiana knightiana, assembly GCA_005239525.1. Classification (NCBI taxonomy): domain Eukaryota; kingdom Viridiplantae; phylum Streptophyta; class Magnoliopsida; order Solanales; family Solanaceae; genus Nicotiana; species Nicotiana knightiana. Next base: position 146,984 of record ML409025.1, on the reverse strand, counting down.
TACCGATCCCCCAGACTCTACCTAGCTCGCTCGTGAATTGTGAGACCTAGGCAACCTAGTGCTCTGATACCAGCTTGTCACGACCCGAAATCCCCACCGTCGAGACCATGATGGTGCCTAACATTACACTTGCTAGGCAAGCCAACATTAGAGATTTATTAGCCAATTCTTTTACATTTCGGTGATTAACAATAAGCAAGCTATAACAAGCCAAAATGAACGAGGAAATATATACATACATATACATATATATATATATATATATATATATATATATATATATATATATATATATATATATATATAACAAC
>ML409025.1:130019-146216 GCA_005239525.1 Nicotiana knightiana | reverse complement strand
ATATATATATATATATATATATATATATATATATATATATATATATATATATATATATATATATATATATATATATATATATAACAACTTTTAATATATACTACTACTACTATTACCTAGAATCCAGAGTCACAATTCACGAGCATTCTATGATTTTACTACAAATATTTGTCCGAAAGAAAATACAACTGTTTGCGAAATAAATAAACAGTAAAGTATGAGGTATGGAAGGGGACGCTAGGTCCTGCAAATGCCAACAGGACTACCTTGGGTCTCCTAGCAAGTGAATCCTACAGCCAACCTCTCGATCAGCTCGGAACAACTCCAAAATCTGCACAGGAAGTGCAGAGTGCGACATCAGTTCAATAGACCCCATGTACTGGTAAGTGCCGAGCCTAACCTCGACGAAGGAGTGATGAGGATACGGAGGGGCACTCACAAAATAATCTGCATACAGTATATAATAAAAGCAGAAAGGAAGACGGAATAAAATAAATTAGTAACTTGCAAGAAGTAAATACAGTTCTTAAATTATTTCATTAGTGTTCAGCTACTACCAATCCTTAAGTGCAATTTGAGATTACCGTACAGCCAACACAGTCAGAGAAAAGTATAAGCATATAGATTGTTGCGGTGCGCAACCTGATCCCACTGTACATATCGTATTCCTCCCTTATTTCCTCTTAATAATATAAACAATAGAACATAAATAAAAGTGTTGTGGCGTGCAACCTGATCCCACCATATCACAATAATCACAATCAAAATTCACCCTTATTCCACCACAATCCACCCTTATTACACCTGTTGCGGCGTGAAACCCGATCCTACCATACAATATCAATTCACCCTTATTCCTCCTCAACATATCATCCTTATTCCACATGTTGCGGCGCGCAACCCGATTCCACCATATCAATATCAATTACTCAGTAAGTACAAAAATTTCAAAATTCAAATCACAAAACCCTGTACAATACTTAAACTTCAAACCAAAGCAAATGCGAAGCTTGTACAGTATGAAACTTCACACAAGTAATACTACCCAGCGAGACCAATCCAGAATATACCATAAAAGCACCAATAAACCAGCTTTAGCAAATAATAGGATAAAATGAAGCTAAGGGATAACTAATACCTTTAACAAAGGGAAACAAAATCTAACAAGTAGCAATTAGGCATGGGAATTCAGGTAAAGCATGAAACAATTAAGGCAGGGAAAAAGACAATTTGAGAAGAACGGAAAAGAAACAGGAAAAACAGATAAATTTGCGGTGCATAAGTACTCATCACCTCACATTTACACCGCTCACATGAATTTCATATAGCAAATAGGTCGAGGGTTCCTAATCCTTTAAGTCAAGATTATACACAACACTTACCTCGCTCCACAGGTCACTTAATGCTCAACTACAGTCTTTCCTCTAGAAATCTCCTCCAAACCACTCGTATATAATCACAATTGACTGAATAATATAAATTATTGCTAAAGTGAATTAAAATGCAAAGATTTAGGTTTCTCAAGTTTTCCCCCAAAAAGTCAAAAATCGACCCCGGGCCCACTTGGTCAAAACCCGAGGTTCGGACCAAAACCCATTCACCCGTTCATCCCCGAGACCGATTATGTAATTAGTTTCAAAATCCGACCTCAATTTAAGGTCTAAATTACAATTATGCAAAAATCCCTAATTCTATCCAAACCCCCAATTTCTGCCATGAAAATCCTAGATTCTAGGTTGAAAATTCATGAAATGTGATGGGTAATTGAAAGAAAGTGGTTTAGGATCACTTACCAAAGTTTTGAGGAAGAAATGGTCTTGGAGAAATCGCCTATAGGGTTCTAGGATATGAAAATTTGAAGAATGGAATAAAAATCTCGTCTAAGTTTTATTTACCCAGCTGCAGATGTAGCGAATGTGACTTGAGCTTCGCAAATGCGAACCCCTTAACACTTCTGCATTTTTTGCAAATTCTAGGTATAGTTCGCAAATGCGATCATGGGAAAGATCGAAAATGCGACCAGGTGATCACAAATGCGAAAAGTACCCCTCCCCATCTCCCATCGCAATTGTGAGAAATTGTTCGCAATTGCAAACATTGTCCTCCATAGCTACTCTTCACAAATGCGATGAATAGGTCAAAAATGCGAACCTAATAGTGGTCGCAAATGCGAAGCTTGATCTCGCAATTGCAAGATCAGAGGCCTGCAACAAGAACTGAAGCACACCAGCAAAATTTTCTAAGTCCAAATCAGTCCGTAGGCTATCCGAAACTCACCAGAGCCCTCGGAGCTCCAAACCAAACATCATACAAACTTTGTCGTGTGATCAAATCGCCAAAACAACACCTAGAAATACGAATTGAACCCGAAATCACATGAAATTTTCAAGAAAACTTTGAAATTCCTATTTTTACAACCGGACACCCGAATTACGTCAAATCAACTCCGTTTTTCATAAAATGTCACAGACAATTCATAAATATGAATTTGGACCTATACTGGGTTCCTAATCCAAAATACGGACCCATTATCCAAAAAGTCAAACTTTCGTCAAACACTTCACTTTCATTAAGCTTTCAACTTTCAAATTTTGACATAGTCCGATATCTCGGGCTAAGGACTTTCGATTTCAATTTCGAGCATCCGCATATGTCCCAAATCACGATACGAACCCACCGAGACCGTCAAATACGAATCCAGGTCAGTTTACAAAAAAAGTTCACTGAAGTCAACTCAAATGAAGTTTTAAGCAAAATTTCTTAGTTTTATCAGTTTTTTACATAAAAGCTTTCTGGAAAGACGCCCGGACTGCTCGCGCAAATCGAGGAAGGCTAAAACATGATTTTTAAAGGTTTCAGATCATAGAATTAGGTTTAAATCATAAGATGACCTATCAGGTCATCACAAGCTATGATTTAGGGCATATTAAATTATGATTTAGGGTTTATTAATTATGATTAACAGTAAGTGAGTTTGTCTAATTTAATGGGTTAACTAACTAAATATTATAAAATAGGGCTTACAATTGGGGATTTTGGGATTATTTCAATTTATTATAATTCTTTAGTTTTAAGGTTTACTTTAATTGAATTGGTTAACTAATTAAAGATTCTAGCGACTCTAATTATGTTTAATGGTACGGTTAGAATAATATTGTATTCAAATTAATATTCACCCAAATTATTTAAATGTTGTACTTTGTAACTAGTTTATTATGTAACTTAATTTTATAAATTAATTTGAGTTATGATTAATATAACATGTAATTTATTTGTTCTTTATGTAGATGGAATATCATAGTTGGATGTATAATAGGAATTATCCGAATCGTCGGTTATTTAGAGAGGAATTTATAGAATGGGTTAAGAAATTTATTAGGCATGCAATGTCACTTGGATCGTTTTGGGATTGGGGGGCTGATTAGGTGTCTTTGTACGAAGTGGTGTTTGCATTTTTTGGATTTGGATGATGTTACGACTCATCTTTATAGAAAGGGGTTTATGGATAATTATTTTGTGTGGACTAGTCATGGAGAGGTTGATGGTACTGATGGTGTATTTCATAATGTAGTTGTTTGTGAAAGCAGTAGGTCGGTGGAGAATAGCGTTCAACATCCTAGATACTGTGAAATGGTTGCGAATGCTTTTGGGTTGCACTTCGATTTTGAAATCCGTGAAAGTGTTGAACAACCTCCTAACGAAGAGGCAAAATATTTTTATGAACACTTAGAGGCCGTTAGTCGTCACTAAGGGAAGGGAGTATCCACTCTCAGTCAGGGGCGGATCCAGGATTTAACAGTTACTGTTGCCATATGTTACACCCGGCAATATTACGATGATATTACACTTCACAGTATTAAGTTACGACGATGTTGCACCCTGTAATATTGTACGTTGAATTTGTCGTAAGGTAGTTGACATCAGTCCAAGTAAAGGATTATTTGGAGGTTATAAGGATTATGCTATTTCACAAGTGATGAGTAAATCCGTGGAGCTGAAAGGGGAAGCAAGTCAAAGAAAATGAATTTTCGTCAAAGTTTGAAATTTTGAGGTAAAATACGGCCCGAGCTAAAATACCCGCTATTTATGGACTAGTGCCATACAAGGTACTACATGACCATGCTAGTAAGGTGTACAAGGTATGTTAAAAGAGAGTAGTATTTTAATAATTTGAGGTAAGTTTTAAATTATGCGGGTAATTGGTTAATTACCGGATAACGAGATATTACCCAATTAACTAATAAGTGGGTAAAAACATAATAAATTACACCCAAGAAACGTGGCAGAAAGCCTTCAAGCTAAGAGGATGACTCTTAGTCATCTTATCATTATGGGTCTATTTCCTAGGGTAGGAATTTAATAACTAAAAACTTACTACTAAAGTCTTGTTTTCACTTTCATTTTGGACTACCACCAGAACGCATTTGTCATAGAATAAGTCCTTCTTCCTAGTTCAAAGCACTTGAAGAACAGAATCTATACTTAATCTATAAAGGGTCCAACTAAAATCTTGCACTAAAACAATTCCAATGGGAATTGTTACAATCGTAGCAACATATAATTTTGAGGTTCTAAAGGAGTACGGTGCAATCTTCTCCAAGAGTATTACGCGGATTTTTCCCTACTCCAGGTATGTTAAGGCCATCCCTCCTTTCTTTTGGCATGATCCGTATGATACAAATGAAACGAGCAAATGCACAACTTCCATAAATTACTCTATTCATAGAAATACTAGGGGTGTTTATATTCTTGATTCCCCATGTGAATTATTATTATCTTCTGTTCATGGGTACTAGAAAAATACGTATTTGATAATGTTTATCCGAAAGACATATTGATTTTTATGGCATTTTGAGAAAATCTTAGTAACGTATTTTTTTATGCTTTTCATGCATTTATACATGTACATTCACCCATGACTCAGATGGCGTTATATACGCATATATGTGTATGTATGTATATATGTATATGTGATATGTGAAAGGTTATGACGTTATATATGCACCATCACCTGATCAGCTGGTATACGTTGATAATTTTTCCCACAGTGGCCATGATGATATGATGGGATGTCCTCAGAGGCTGATGATGTTATGAGACATGTACCTATTCACGACATGACATTCATACTCATATGCATGATACTATAATTATTTCATGATTTATAAAGTTATTCAGACTTACAGGTGGAGTCACTTACTCTATATTTCCTCCATATCTTTTATGCGCTTAATTATATGCGTTACATACTCAGTACATTATTCGTACTGACAATCCTTTTTGCCCGGGGACGCTGCGTTTCATGCCCGCAAGTCCCGATAGACAGGTCGAGAGCTCTCCAAGTAGGTTATCAGCTCAGCGAAAGATATTGGTGCGCTCCATTTGCTTCGGAGTTGCTTGTTTGGTTATTATGAGTTAGGTGTGTATTGTTTGTTATGGCGGGACTATGTCCCGACCCTTATGAAAATTATGTATTCTTAGAGTCTTGTAGACAAATGTCATGTACGTAAAAGATTATATGGCCTTGCTGGCCTATGTTCAGTGTTCAAGTGGTTATTTTGGTCCTAGAGGCCATAGGTCTTATGTATAAGTTGCCATTACCTGTTGTATTCTGTCTATTTCACGGCAGCCTCTTCGGCCCAGTTATCTATGATAGTATGACAAGAAAAGATACATTATGTTGGTACTCGGTAGAGTAAGGTACCGGGTGCTCGTCGCGGCCCATCAGTTTGGCTCGTGACAAAAGTGGTATCAAACTTGTTCAGTCCTAGGGATTCTACAAGCCGTTTCTAGTAGAGTCTTGTTTATGGGTGTGTCGTGCACCACACTTATAAACAGGAGGCTACCGGGCATTTAGGATTGTCACACTTTCGTCTTAGTATAGATCGTGTGGTAGAGCTCACTTATAAGAATCCAAATCTCGAACTTCTATTCGTAATAAAATGATGCCTACATTCATAAAGATGATCGATAAGAGATATAGTTATGGACATGTTGAGTTAGAGGAACTCGGTTTTTCAACTTGCTTATGATGAGTAAATGAGAGGTCTTCAGCAGATCATGCATGTACTAAAAGGTGTACGGTTCTTTATAAGGAACTTTTAGGAAATAATACTTATCCGCTCTTACAGTAAAAATAAATAATACGGAATCGAAAGTTACACACGAGTTGCAGCAAGTAAAAGAAGCAAGGTGAATAATGGTACGAGGTACCCAGTTAATAAAGTTTATCCCTATTTACCATTCAGTAAGAGAAATATAAGCATTGTGAGTTACCCTCAACAGTAACAGAGGTATGAATAATTGGCCACACCCATCTCAATTATACATTATACCCTATTGGGGGCTAATAGGTGTAGATTAAAAAAAGGACGGGATATCAGGATTCGGCTGGGGTTAGAGTAACCCAAAATGGTGAATTGATTGTTTGCGTTAGTTGAAATTTAAAAAGGATATTGCAAATGTGCTAATAGATATCCTTGTGAGACACCCAGGTGCCGCACTCTAAAATAGTACAACTAAAAATGAGTACTATAAATATAGACACATGAAGCCTTGAAGGGAGAAATATTACCATAGTATGGCTCGCGTCCCTAGTAGAGCGAGAACGTTAAGCAACCCGAAGATCCACTAGATGGAGCAAAGGGGAGCTAAAAGAAAAGAATGTGTTGTTCGAGTTTTCAGAATAAAGTGATAGGCATAAATATTAGCGGGCAATAAGAAAAAAGTTAATGAAGCATTATGAGTAAGATAGGATACATGAATGACAATGGTAGATCAAGACAGTATTACAAAATCTATAGTCAAGTGAAGGAAGAGACGAGAGGTGACATGACTTAGGACAACAAAAGAGTATAGGCCATACAACCATGTCGTCATTTCGATAAATAAGTTCGCAACTCTAACGCGATTACCAAAAGGAAAAGTTAGACCCGGAGTAATATAACCAGTATGGATTGGTGAACGAGATAATCTAAACATGAATCAGGGACTGAGTTATTGATAACATTCGGTATCATGGGAATTTTAGAATGCAGTCCGGCAATAATAGAATTTACAACGGAAGAAGATACCTGATGAATTCATAAAATGGTCATTTTAGGGAGACGCTTCCCTAAATCAAGCAATATGAGCAATGTTGAGCTTAAGGGAATGTATGTGCAATTACACTAAGTGTCACCATCACAAGGAAGGAATTTTGTTATCCTTGGTACAGAAGGATTACTACAAGGCTAGTAAGGGTCATAGATGATGTGAAAGGACGCCAAAGATAAAGAGGAAAAATATCTATAGGCAGGTCGTCATACCTCCAAGTCTTAGTACTACCCTAAAGGGGGAATATGGAATGATAAAGGAAGAATGCAATAAAAAATAGAAAGGGATGAGATTGCATTTATCCAAATATTACAGATGCTATGATTCCAGAACATTATGTAAGCACGACGTCAAAAAAAAAAGGAGTAAGGGTTCCTCCATGGGATGTTATTAATAGATAAGGAGCCAGTATGTGAGGTAAGTTAAGACAAGGAAATAACCCTAGAAAGATTACGCGGAACATGGAGATGAGAATGGGCTGACGAATAGTTAGTAGTTGATTCCGGAAAAGCCTAGTCATGACTAGACAAGAAGTTATAGACAAATCAGCAGATCATGCAAGATAAATGTAGTAAACCCCCAACATGGAGGATTTAACCTCGCAGTAATGTCATTATAACACTTGAGGTATATTCAAATAGGAGTCGAGGTAGTTAAAGGTACCGTAAGAGTGTTACGGGGATAAAAGTAAGTGCCACCGCGAAGACAGTCAAAATATTAGTTTAGGAGTAACCCTACAAGCACAAGAGTGTGGAGATAAGTAACTATGGATAATTATAGGCAAGGAAGGACATCAAAAGGTCCGTAATAAGCTCACAACTTTACGAGGGTCAAAGGTTCTCCCTAAGTACTACAACGAAAGACTAGCTGGGGAAATAAGGAAGAAGGCTTCAGCTTAAGCACAACGACCTAAAGAGGAAATGGTCGTGTAACAACAGTCTCACAACAACATTATAATCACTCCAAAGGAAAGTGGCACCTACCGTGACTAATGGACGGGAAGTAAAAAAAAATAATTTAAAAGTAATATTCGAGATCATATGAGCTGTATGAAAACTTTGGCATGTGTGGGCACTAAGATAAGCTAAGTATGGACGCAACAAGGGGGCAGAAAGACAAGGAAAAGTAATAGATTACGTTGAAAGAAAGCTAAAATGGAACAAAAGAAATTATTCGATCAATGATCCAGAGTTGGTTACGTTATGAACTCACTTAACGGTTCGGAGATTTATACATGCAACATATACATCCATAAAGATTCCGGTATATGTCAAAAGAAAGAATTGAGCCCAGGTCATAAACGAAGGATTAAATTATTAAAGGGTTGTATCATGCATATTTCTCAAGCCCATGAAAGGATAAATAGGATAACTAATACCATGAACCACAAATCGGAAGATAGCTTAATCCTATATAAAGGTTGATCAAAGGGAGAGGAAACTGAAGAATTACATCAACTAAGTAATCAGGAGTCTGATTGTTGGACCCAAAAAATTAGAAACATCGTGATCGAGAACATTGCAAGATCTCCCTTAAAATCAGAGGTACGAGAGAGATAGTACAACAACCATAGTGTATAACGACTCGGCGATAAAGCCAGTAATAAGAAGTCAGTATGAAGCTTCCATCGCATTGTAGTATTATAATAGAGCTTCAAGTTGTGGTATGAATCATACCTACATGGAAGAGAGGTTATGAAAGAGATGGAAGATATGATACAAGATTTTAAGTAAGGTAAAAGTGAACAACGTACGAGATACTCAAATGCAGAAAGTTGTGAATAGTCCATACTTCGGATATAAGGCTATAAGCACGGGTATCCAATAACCGGGAATGATAGCGGCATCGTCATCGGCATGTCTTCTAGCCTATGGTTTCTAAGTACTGAGAAATATAGTTAAGAGAGTGGAGAATAGGTAGAGACGATGTGATGGCAGAATAACATAAGAAAATCTGTGGTGCAAGCAAGTTGAAGGAGAGTTGTGAGTAGTATAAATAGATAGGTATAGGTCGCAAGCTAAAGTATGGTAGAGTGACACAGTTTTAAGAAAACATGAGTAAGAATGAGAAATGGCAAGTGGAAGGTGATGAGAATGGATAAGTCCTCGGGAGTAAGTCAATGAAAACAAGAGAGAAAATGGTTTCTCTAAGTTATTGAAAGTTCAGGATAGCCTGAATAAACTCAAATAAGTCTAAGATTAATAGCATTTAGAAAGAATGAAATGCTGACCTGGAAATAAAATGAGGGTATAATTGTAACATATAAAGAATGATGTTTGGGCCTTCGTTTGAATAATGATTCAAAAAAAAGAGGAAAAAAGAAGAGAAGGAGAAAAGATTTCGCTGGCAGCATGAAATTAGGATACCCCCATAAGGAGAATCACATTGAGACACTATGAAATATGATTATAGAAATCACTTCAAATATTCCTCAATGCAACGTAAGCCCTAACAGCAATGTATTATGTAAGAAGTTTCAAGTCTTCAAGTAGAGGATTATAGATCAACATTGAGGTGAATCAACAATGGATAGATACAAGTTACAAAGTATGACATGAGATTAGGCCATAATCCTTAAGACGAACGGTAATGAAGGGACATTAAAGGACTGATATTTATGCCTAAAGGATAGGTAACAAAAGTAACTGGAAGTTTGGTAAGCATACCTTAGTAATAATAATTTGAAGTAAAAATTATGGTATAGTATGACCCATGTAGATGTAGTAAAGACATACGAAGGGATAACCAGATCTATGCAATAAGATATGGCCATATTCGCAAGTTCTACAAAGTATCGAGGGAAGAACTTCAGTACACATATAGATGCCCAGAGAGGTATCCTATTAAGCCGTGTATACATTTACAAAGTAAGGCCTAGAGATTGACTAAAAGCTAAAACTAAAAAGGAAAGATGAATCGCATAATCGCACTTGCAAAGCCAGGGTCATACAAGCTGCATGACAGGAGGTAGCAGCAGTTGCGAGATTAGAATGATTTCGACCACAAGTCATGATATGAGCAAGAAGACTAAAGGGGGGAATACCCTAGACTTTGGATTCACAGAGCAACTGCTTAAAATGGCAAGGAAAGTATTAAGGTATTCACAAGAATTATAAGTTATGAAAATGATAAGAGCATCAGTCAACATTCGAGGACAAATGTTCCAAATGGGGGGAATGAAGTTACATCCCGCAATATTACGATGATATTACACTTCGCAGTATTAAGTTACGACGATGTTGCACCCTGTAGTATTGCACGTTGAATTTGTCGTAAGCTAATTGACATCAGTCGAAGTAAAGGATTATTTGGAGGTTATAAGGATTATGCTATTTGACAAGTGATGAGCGTGAAGGTGAAAGGGGAAGAAAGTCAAAGAAAATGAATTTTTGTCAAAGTTTGGAATTTTGGGGTAAAATATGGCCCGAGCTAAAATACCTGGTATTTATGGACTAGTTCCATACAAGGTACTACATGAGCATTCTGTATTGTAAAAAAGAGTTTCATACATAAGCCAGCTTTTGACAACTCAGCCAGTCACGTGGACACAGGAAAACGCGACAGCTGGATGTGATTCTTTGAAGAGGTACGGAGCAAAGAGGCACGATTCAGTAAACCCTCGATCTTATCAGCCATGGGAAACTCAACCTGATCAAAACAGGGGAGAGGCACGGTCAGAATGAATCTAGACAAAGCTACGGGTAGATTCAAAGACCCACAATTGATTACTCCAACATTATGTAACCGTACCCCAATTACCGTTATCCTTTGTAACGCCTCATTAATGTCATAATTAGTCATTAATGAGAAACCATAGCAAGAGTCGTACGTTATAGGAATCTCCTATATAAGAAAGGGGAATACAGATTGTAAAGGCATCCGATTCTCGAATATAATTAACTTGACTTCGCTTTTCTATATTTCTGCAATACTGTCTGTTATTCATTTTTCTCTATTTCCTTGATTATCAGTAACCCATATTCATATTAAAAATATCTTTAGTCAAAGGGTCTAATTCTTTGGTTAAATAAATTTATTCCGTTACCGGGAATCTGATAATCTTTGTTTGCTTTTCAAGTAATATCCTCTGAACTATGTCAAACTCCAACGACAACAACCAGAAAATGAGTGGAACCCCAGTTCCATCGCCTTCAGGAACCCCACGTGGTTCAAGGGAACCATCCCCAGAAAGATCCAATAACAACAATGGTGATAATGATCAAATTGTGGAACAAGATCGTGTAAAGCAAATGATTGCANAGGGAACAATCCCCAGAAAGATCCAATAACAACAATGGTGATAATGATCAAACTGTGGAACAAGATCGTGTAAAGCAAATGATTGCAGAGTATGTGAGCCAAGCTTTGCAAGAATTTGCGAGAGGATTACCGACATCGTTACCTATACCGCTGATGCCACCCCCCAATAACACCATCACCATGGAAAATCCTCAAGCTGGGTTGGCAAAATTAGGAAGAGGAGATACTCCTAATGAATCTCTCGAAACGAGACCAGGTATATCTAATAACTCAGAATTACAAAATTTACTGCTAACCATGCAGAAACAGGTGAATGAGCAGAACGATCGCATCGAACAAATTCCTGGAGTACCACCTATCATCAAAGGCATTGATGTTGATCGGTATTCTCAACAACCTTGGAAGCGAAGTGGGCATCCTTGCCTATACCCAAGAAGATTAAAATGCATGACGTTCCCAAGTATGATGGAACAACTGACACACGTGACCATGTGACTGCTTTCACTACTGGGGTAAAAGGCAACGACTTAACAAAACAAGAGATTGAATCAGTCCTTGTCAAAATTTTGGGGAAACACTTACCAAAGGGGCCCTAACCTGGTATTCTCTTCTCCCTGAAAATTCTATTGGCTCTTTTGCTGAGCTTGCAGATTCGTTTATAAAAGCACACTCTGGTGCACAAAAACTTGAGAAGAGAATGGAAGACATATTCAAAATAAAAAAAGGAGACATGGAACTACTCCGTGAGTTTGTTGACATGTTTCAACGAGAAAGAATGCAGTTACCCAGGGTGCATGATAATTGGGCAGCCGTGGCATTTGCAAGCAACCTAAACGATAAAACTCAGAAGCCACAAGACGACTTAAGGAAATTCTAAGAGAATTTCCCGCTACAACATGGAACGATGTATATAACATGTATAGTACTAAACTCAGAATAGAAGAAGATATCATTGCTCGTTCGAGAGATGAAGATCATTCCAGATCCAGACGTCCTGGATCAGATAGAAGATCAGGTAAAAACAGGTACAATCCTTACTTAGGACCCTCGGGACACGATATTCGCCCCAGGTTTGAAAACACTAGGTCGGACTATAGACCACAAAGAAGAGACATAGTCTCATCCTCGTCTAGATCCAGAAAAGATCGAGATGAATGACCTAGAGGTAATACTCAAATTGGGGATCATACCTTTAATGTAAGTACTACTGAACTTGTCTCAATATTGAGGAACATGGGAGACAAGGTTAAGCGGCCCAAAGAGTTGCGGTCAAATCCAAGTAGAAGGAACCCATATCACTAGTGTGAATTCCACAACGATCATGGGCACAAAACTGCAGATTGTAGATTTTTACAAGGCGAAGTAGAAAATTTATTGAAACATGGCTATTTAACAGAATTGTTTAGTGATAAAGGTAAACAGGCATATATGAGGAACATGCAAGAGCCCCCAAAGCCTCCTTCTCCAAAACGAACCGTCAATGTGATACACGGAGGTGAAGAAGTAAACAGAGTAACCTGCAAAACAACCACAAAGTTCACAATTACACATGGGAAACGGGCTCGTGAAAATATGGAAGAAGACGATATAACCTTCGATAATGCAAATATCGGCGAATTAATGCTTCCGCACAACGATGCTCTGGTAATAACTTTACTTATTCATGACACTAACGTAAAAAGAGTGTTGATTGATCCAAGAAGTTCAGTCAATATCATTTTGCTAAGAGTTGTGGAAGAAATGCTATTGGGAATCAAGTAATCCCAAGGGTACAAACCATATAAGGGTTTGATAACTCTACGGTTATAACAAAAGGAGAAATTGAGCTTAGCACTTATGCTGAGGGGGTGATCAAAAGTACTAGATTCCAAGTCATCGATACTGACATGGCTTATAACGTGATCGTGGGAACTCCATGGATCCATGACATGAAAGTGATACCCTCCACGTTGCATCAGGTAATTAAATTCCCCTCTGAATGGGGGATTCAGCAAATCAATGGCGATCAACAGAGCAGGAAATATAAACTCTGTGGTACACTACAACAAGAAAATAGAGGTGGAAGAATTACGAGATAAGGGAATCTCCCAAGCAGGTAACGCCGCCCAAACAGGCATGGAAGAAATTACTACCCAAATAGGTACGGAAGGTATTATTGCTGAAACAGGTAAGAAAGAAAATACATACGAGAAGGAGAATCAAGTTACCACGGAAGGTCAACTATACCACACAGATGCAGATTCCAGACCAGACATCATTCATGAATCGGAGGAAGATGAGCACATCAAAACAACTACGGAGGAGCTCGAAGCTTTTCCATTATCTGAACAAAAGCCTGAGCAGAAAGTGTATATAAGCACGAGGCTAAGCCCCACTCGAAGAGGTAAGTTAATTGATTATTTAAAGGCTAACGTAGAATGCTTTGCGTGGTCCCACCCAGATATGACAGGTATCCCACCAGAAGTGATGACTCATAAACTAAATGAAGATCTATCATTCGTACCTGTTAAGCAGAAGAAAAGAAAGCAAGGACCATTCAAGAACCAAGTGATCAACGATGAGGTACAGAAACTCTTGAAGATTGGTTTGATACGAGAGGTAACGTACCCTAACTGGCTAGCAAACACCGTGGTAGTACCTAAAAAGAATGGCAAGTGGAGAGTATATGTAGATTATACTGACTTAAATAAAGCATGCCCCAAAGATTAATTCCCATTGCCACATATAAATTCATGCCACAGCAGGTCATGAATTATTGAGCTTCTTAGATGCATATTCTAGTTATAATCAGATTAAAATGAATTCCTCAGATGAGGAAAAAACTTCCTTCATTAAAAATAGTGGGACTTACTATTATAAAGTTATGCCTTTTGTCTTGAAAAACACTGGATCCACCTATCAAAGGTTAGTGACTAAAATGTTCCAAGAACATATTGGAAAGACGATGGAAGTCTATATTAATGATATGTTGGTAAAATCAACACAAGCATAAGACCATTTCCAGCATGTCTCTGCTGCTTTTGATATTTTACGCGGGTATAATATGAAGCTAAATCTAGAGAAATGCGCTTTTGGAGTGCAATCAGGTAAACTTTTGGGTTTCCTTGTATCGAACAGAGGAATAGAGGTAAATCCCGCTCAAATTAATGCTATAGAGGAAATACTTGATATTTTAACAAATAAAAATGAAGTCCAAAGACTAACAGGGAGGATAGCAGCTGTGGGTAGGTTTATTTCTAAATCTTCCGAATAAAGTTTTAAATTCTTCTTAGTTCTCAAAAAGCAGAATCAATTTGAATGGACTGAAGAATGTCAGCAAGCCCTCAATAATCTGAAGATTTATCTATCGAAACCACCACATCTACCTGGCTGTCTCAGAAATTGTTGTAAGTGCAGTACTGGTAAGAGAAGAAAAAGGTAAACAATCACCTATCTATTATGTAAGTAAAACTTTCCTAAATGATGAGACTAGATATCCACATCTGGAAAAGTTAGCCTTAGCTTTAATAATGGCATCTAGAAAATTACGACCATATTTTCAATACCACCCAATCACCGTCGTGACCTCATACCCTTTAAGAAATATTCTGCATGAACAGGAATTGTCAGGAAGATTAGCCAAGTGGGCCATAGAATTAAGTGAGCATGAAATAATCTATCAGCCTAGGACTGCAATTAAGTCTCAAATACTAGCTAATTTTGTTGTAGACTTTAGTAATAGCATCGTACCTGAAGTAGAAAAAGAGTTACAACTCTTTAACGGTACTAATGCAGGATTATGGACCTTGTTCACTGATGGTTCTTCAAATATAAAAGGTGTCGGCTTAGGCATAGTCTTAATATCACCCACGGGTGAAAAGACACGGCAAGCTATCAAGTGTTATCCTATAACTAACAATGAAGCAGAGTACGAAGTTGTTATTGCAGGGCTTGAACTCGCACGGGAGCTCTCAATCGAGAAAATTGAGATCAACATCGACTCCCAACTGGTAGTAAATCAGATACAGGGACTTATGTCGCTCGAGAGCCTAGAACGCAACACTATCTTGAAAAAGCACGAGAGTTCATGAGACAATTCAAAACATAGAAGGTAGTGCAAATACCTAGAGAGGAAAATGCAGAAGCAGATGCATTAGCTAACCTCGCAGCAGTCATGGAAGTAACGAACAAAGACAATGCAGTTGTCGTCCAACTATTTCATTCAATAATAGACCAGGACAGGAATGAGGTAACGTTTAACAACTTAACCTGGGACTGGAGAAACGAAATTCTTAATTTTTTGCAGAATGGCACCGTACCTGAAGAAAGGAAAGCAGCTCAAGCACTTCGCGCAAAGCTGCACGATACTACCTTATTCAAAACTCGCTTTATCGCAAGATGTTCGGAGGACCCCTAGCTAAATGCCTCGGACCTAACCAAACGGAATTTGTGATGAAAGAAGTCCACGAAGGACACTGTGGAAATCACTCAGGGGCAAGATCCTTAGTGAAAACCCTAATCAGAGCTGGATACTATTGGCCTAAGATGGAAGAAGAAGCCGAGAACTTCGTATCCAAATGTGACAGGTGCCAAAGGTTTGCCAATAACATGCATCGACCAGCGGAATTATTGCATCCAATAATATCCCCATGGCCTTTCATGAAATGGGGTATGGACATAGTGAGACCTCTTCCCACAGCTAAAGGACGATACGGTTGTTACTAGTGCTAACCGACTATTTTACAAAATGGGTAGAGGCGGAAGCGTTCAAAAAAGTGCGAGAAAAGGAAATTAAAAGCTTTTTATGGCGAAACATAATATGCCTCTTTGGAATACCAAAGGAAATCGTGTGCGATAATGGCC
>ML409025.1:27930-129906 GCA_005239525.1 Nicotiana knightiana | reverse complement strand
CCACAATTCATAGGCTCGCAAATCACAGAATTCTTCGAAAGTTGGCAAATCAAGCGGATCACTTCAACTCCGTACCACCCCGTGGCTAATGGTCAAGCTGAATCAACAAATAAGGTCATCATCAACAATCTAAAGGAGTGGCTCGATAAAGCCAAAGGAAACTGGCCCGATGTGTTACCAGCGGTACTATGGGCATACAGAACAACTTCAAAAATAGCCACGAGAGAAACTCCGTTCGCACTTGTTTATGGCTCAAACCATAAGGTTCTCAAAAGCCATGGAGGGAGAAAACGACGACGAATTGATGACCCACCTGGACCTGCTCGAACCACGGAGAGAAGCAGCATTGATATGGGTGGAAGCTCAAAAACAAATCATAGAGTGTTATTACACCCGTAAAGCTCGTCTTGGGTACTTCAAGATTGGGGACTTTGTCCTCAAAAAGGTCTTTCAATCAACGAAAGAAGAAGGTGCAGGACAGCTAAATCCAAACTTGGAAGGACCTTACAAAATCCGAGGCATAGCTGGGAAAGGCGCCTATGAGTTGGAAGCTATGGACGGCAGAGTTCTACCAACAAGCTGGAACGCCATCCACCTAAAGAAGTATTACTTATAACGGAAAGAATACCCCCCGTCAGGTATCAAACGTTCGATTTTATTTTGAACATTTAAAATTTTTACTAACTTTTTTAGATGATAGACATATAACTAACCCATCACCAGATGATGATATTAGATCTGCAAAGATGCGAGGAAATAACACAAATTCCCGGTCTAGGATTACACTTTCTGATGGACGTTTTAAAGGGTTAAGCAGTCATCATCTAAAAAACTATATACCTTCGAGTGCGGAATGTTTTTCCTTTTCAGGAAAAGGACCACAAGGAAGGAATAATCAAGTGCTCGAGATTTCATTCTTCAAAGCTCAAACACTTGGGGGACTATACAGTAGTGAAGGCTAAGACGAAGCAAAGAAGACTATCAGAAAGTCAAAAGCTCGAGCTTGAAGACCCATCTACCCGACAAGACAAGTGATACGAGCAGAATCGAAAGAAATCAAAAGAGTCATCCAAATACAAGGCCTAATGAAAAAAGAAAAAACCTTCGAACATGTTCAGGTTGAAAGGCAAAATATTAGTCACGAGAAAGAAATGTACATCTTTATACTTATTCAAAGTTGTTGTAACAAAAACAGCTAGGGGTAAAAGATCATCATCAATGTACTCATTCAAAAAACTGTTATCAAATTAAAACAGTAACGAATAAGAAAACATTTCCTTCGTTCTTATTAGAAAACTGTTTCCAAAACAGTTGCGGATAAAAACCCCAATCTTTATAAAAACTGTTACTAGTAAAAAATAGTTGTTTCCTTTTATTAATATCGAAAAACTGTTACCTACGAAAAATAGTTACGAAATACAAGAGTATATCAAATCTGTTAAACAAAAATAGTTGCAACATGAGTTTTAGACGACGACCAAACACATCTAAAATGTCATGGAAGTTCAAACAAAAAACTTTCCTTGGAAACATTCTTAAACATGTGTAAAATTCCTATAACTCTATTGCATTATCATGAAGTTGAGACGTCTCATGACAATTATAAAGGGTCCTCTTCCAAAAACTATTCCTACTACAAAAAGGCACACGTTTAATATGACATCGTGCCTATTATAAAAAGGTATGAGTAATCTAAAGCATTCTACATGCAAAACTCAGAGGTAAAACTAAAACCTCAAAAAATAAAGCATGCAAAAGACTTAAAGAGTAAAACAAAAACTCAATAAAAATCATATTAGCATTAATATATTAAAACGTCTACGCAAAAAAAAAAAAGTATTAAGTTATACTTAGCTGTATGGAATTTTTATATATACATTGAGATGTCCCTAAGTTGTCATTTGGGGACTTTAAAGAAATCCAAATTTACCCCCGATGGGACTGGGGTAACTACCAATTGGGACGAAGAAAAAAAAAGGATGAACCCACTAAATTTCTTCAAGAGAGGGGTTGACTTCACGGGCAGAAGGAGTGGGAGAAACTAGGGATGAAGAGGCATGAGCGGCTGGAATATCACCATCAGGTGAAGAAAGGTTATGAACTTGTTGAGCCTTCTCCATGGCTTCCTTAGTTTTAGCTATTTCAGTACTAAGGTCGAAACCCTCTCGACTCATTTCCATCAATGTGTCAAGGCAAGAATTCATGTATGCCTAACTCGCATTGAGAGCAGCCACCTCTTCAAGATCTTCATAATCCTTTGCCCATACTTGAAGATCAGTTCTCAATCCGTCATTCTCCGCTTCCGAAGCTTCATGGGCAGCCCTTAACGGTACAATCGACTCATCTAGAGTTCGAGCTTTGTCTAAAGCCTTACGAAGGTCCTCTTGAGTACAAGTGAGTGATTTCACGATCTCGCCTAAATATTCCTCCTTCTGCCCCAACAAGTTTTTCAAGTCTCTAATCTCCTCTGAGGCATGGGACAACTGCTCAGCGAACGAAGACTCCAGAACACACTTGTCTTTATCAGCCTGACTAGAAGAAGCCTTCTCTACTGCCATTTCTGCTGCCATGAGTCTCATCTGCCGCTTCAAGGTACTCATTTCCTCTTCTAAAGCATCCATGTAAATCCTTAGGCTATCATACTGTGCTTTATAATTATCAGCATCGGCTTGCAACTCTTTTGTCTCCTGGTTCGTGTTTGAAATCCTCTTCATAAGCTTCATGCCTATAAGGTTAATCTACAAGAAATAAACCAGTCAGATATGGTACATTTCATATACGAAAATGAAAGAGGATAACTTGCATCATATCTTCAAAGAAGTATGCACGACCTCGTTAGCCCATGTAAGAGCACCGTGGCTGGCTAGCTTGGCTTTCTCAGAAGGACCTATCAAAGTCTTGAGCCACACTTCGGGCTCACCTATTTTGTTGAAATGATTCCCCTCACGGAAGGCATGGAAGACGCTACTTCCCTAACGGAAGGCGTGGAAGTAGGCAGAGATGAAACAGAAACAGGCACGGAGGGTTGAGGAGCTGGAGAAGCCATGGGCAAAGCAGCAGGCACGGAGGATTGAAGAGTCAAGGAAGTTACGGGCAAAGCAACAGCAAAAGCCGAAATAGCCAAAGGAACAGATGAAACAGCTTCTCTCAAAGAAGCAGGAAAGAAAGCAGCCAAAGGGACATCGTCAGGAGCAAGATCAACACCCTCATGAATAGGGGAATGTGAAACATCATCAAGGACAAAGGGCTCAACCACAGACACGGAAGGCAAGGTGAAGGGTGTAAGCTCATCATCTCAAACCACCCTCCTTCTCCGTGACATGTGTACTAAAGCACCTTCTTCTTCTTCTACGGAACGAGACTCACCGATCTTCCTCTTCGAGGAAGATGAACTGACAATAATTTCTTGGGCCTGAGCCAAAGACATCTTTGGGATAGATGAGGCAGACACCCCACGAGCAGAGAACCTTATTAAAAGGGAAAAAAGTTAAACGACAAAGAAAGAAGAGACTCGAGTAAGGAAAGAAGTAAGAACAAGAGCTTCACTTACCGTGGGTCTTTACATGCCAACCATACCTCCCAGCGAGGTACTTCCAAGATCTCTCTTCTAAAGGAGCAACGGACAACAATTTTTCTACCCAATCACGAATACTGGAGACATTCTCAACAATATTCATGATTGCTGAGAGAAGAAGAAACAGATACGGTGTTAATAAAACGTCTCAAGTCAAAACTAGGAAAAGTAAATAAATGTGAGCTAAAGCATACTCACGTGTGCGATTCTACTTCTCAGGGAAGGGAAGATTTTCTTCACACACTAAACCAACAGTGGGTACAGCAACATACCGGAGGTACCAACCCCTACCCTTATCATCTCCAGGGGTTACCAACACTCTTTTGCTTCTAGCAGTCAGAGTAAAAACCCCTTCACGGAATAAGGTAGAAGAGTAGAGATGAATAAGATGTTGAAAGTAAAAGGAATTGAGGCTAAAAAAGCCAAACTCCTAAGACATGCGACAACTCGCCACACAAGCGGACAAACTTGTCCTAAGAAGATATTGAAAAAATGACAGAATTCAATTATGACTGGGTCAATGGGGGGTCTAAACCCTAGAGTGAAAGGGTATGTATAACCAAAAGAATATCGCGTCTTGTAAGACGTAATTCTTTGATTACTATTCGGAATATAGACAAGGAAATCAGGCCTCCAAAAGCACTCTCTACGAACAAGGGAAATCTGACCCTCAATTATAAGGGTTGAATACCTTTCGACACTTTCAAGAGAAGAAGATTAGTCTACAAGAACTTGACTATCCCTAGCAAAAACAAACTCAGTAAGGACAATTTCATCAACTCCAAGTTCACGAAGGCGGTCACCTCTGCCTATAGACAAAGACCGAGAAACCCTAAACCTCAGACAAACTAGAGATCTAGTGGAAGGAGAAGGAACAATATGAGAAGAAGAGGAGCCCCTCGAAGGAGTGGATCCTAAACTTCTAAGTCTACCACCCCTCTGACTCCTAGTCGGAAGATGGCGTTAAATTTTCAATATCTATTACTCCCTGAGGTTGGTTTGAAGAAGCCATGTTTACAAAGGCAAGAAGAAAGTTCTTTACAAAAGACAAAGTTATAAAAGTGTTTTGTGGAAGCAAAGAAAAGATGAAACGTATTTATACTTGAGGACAACCGTCAAACATGGGAAAAAAGAAAAATAATGATGAAAAATCATAATTGAAGATGTCACTTCAGGACTGGCACAACCGTAAAAAACCCTAAAAGGTGCCGAGTAAATGCAGAACCAATCCGAAAATGACACGTGGTATGAGCATTAAATGGAATTGACAAACGACGCCTATGATGCAGAGAAGGATACAATGATTCGAGGAAAAGCGGAGGCAAAATATTCCCGCCATAAATGAATATCCACTTACCAAATATTTATCGTTAAATATATGGTAAGTGGGGGGACTATCTGTATTGATAAAAAAGAGTTTCACATGTAAGCCAGCTTTTGACAACTCAGCCAGTCACGTGGACACAGGAAAACGCGACAACTGGATGTCATTCTTTGAAGAGGTACGGAACAAAGAGACACGATTCAGTAAACCCTCGAGCTTATCATCCACGGAAAACTAAACCTGATCAAAATAGGGGAGAGGCACGGTCAGAATGAATCTAGACAAAGCTACGGGTAGATTCAAAGACCCATAATTGATTACTAAAACGTTATGTAACCGTACCCCAATTACTGTTATCCTTTGTAATGACTCATTAATGTCATAATTAGTCATTAATGAGAAACCATAGCAAGAGTTGTACGTTATAGGAATCTCCTATATAAGGGAGGAGAATACAGCTTGTAAAGGCATCTGATTCTCTAATATAATTTACTTGACTTCACTTTTCTATATTTCTGCAATACTGTATGTTATTCATTTTTCTTTATTTCCTTTATTATCAGTAACTCGTGTTCATCTTAAAAATAGCTTTAGTCAAAGGGTCTAATTCTTTGGTTAAACACATTCTAGTATGGTGTACAAGGTTTGTTAAAAGAGAGTAGTATTTTAAGTAATTTGAGGTAATTTTTAAATTATACGGATAATTTGTTAATTACCGGATAACGGGACATTACCCAATTAACTAATAAGTGGGTAAGAACATAATAAATTACACCCAAGAAACGTGGCAGAAAGCCACCAAGCTAAGAGGATGACTCTTAGTCATCTTACCATTAGGTGTCTATTTCCTAAGGTAGGAATTTAATAACTAAAAACTTACTACTAAAGTCTTGTTTTCACTTTCATTTTGGACGACCACCAGAACGCCTTTGTCATAGAATAAGTCCTTCTTCCTAGTTCAAAGAAGTTAAAGAACAGAAGCTATACTTTATCCATAAAGGGTCCAACGAAAATCTTGTACCAAAACAATTCCAACGGGAATTGTTACAATCGTAGCAACATACAATTTTGAGGTTCTAAAGGAGTATGGTGCAATCTTCTCCAAGAATATTACACGGATTTTTCCCTACTCCAGGTATGTTAAGGCCATCCCTTCTTTCTTTAGGCATGATCCGTACGATACAAGTGAAACGAACAAATGCACAACTTCCATAAATTACTCTATTCATAGAAATACTAGGGGTGTCTATATTATTGATTCCCCGTGTGAATTATTATTATCTTATGTTCATGGGTCCCAGAAAAATACGTATTTGATAATGTTTATCCTAAAGACATATTGATTTTTATGGCATTCTGTGAAAATCTTATTAACTTATTTCTCATGCTTTTCATGCATTTATACATGTACATTGACCCATGACTCAAACGGCGTTATTTACGCTTATATATGTATATGGATATGGGAAAGGTTATGGCATTATATACGTACCACCACCTGATCAGCCGGTATACGTTGATTGTCACGACCCAAATCTCCCTTCGTTGGGTATCGTGATGGCACCTAGTCTTAAGGACTAGGTATGCCTAATACTCATGGAATAATCAACAATAATAAATAATATCTAATACTTTTCAGAAACCAATGATTCTGTACACATTGTATATTCCCAAAACCCGGAAGTACAAGTCATAAGCTTTAAAGAATTTACACTGAACTCCTAAAAATACCACTGTTCAGAAATAAGTACGACAGTGCAAACAAAATATAAGATGGTGACTCCGAAACCGCGAACGCTGAAGAGGTTTTACCTTGAGTCTCCACAACAGCAACCGTGCTACTATCAATCACTCAGCCGACTATGTGAAAACCTGGAATCTGCACAAAAAATGTGCAGAAGAGTAGTATGAGCACACCACAGCGGTGCCCAGTAAGTATCAAGACTAACCTCGGTGAAGTAGTGACGAGGACTAGTCAAGACACCAACTGGTCTAATAAAAACAGAACAAGTATCAATATAGGAATCAGGGAAATAATGATATACACATAAAATTACGCAATATAGCTAACAAGACAGTGAATTCGTTAAAGAAGGAAAACAATAAGTATCAGCGGAAACCATGAAGTAACACAAAGACTGAATAAAACACAGACAATTCCGGCATGTAAATATACAACACATGCATGTAATGAATCAACAACTTCAACCACTTCTACATAAAATTTATATTCATCTCCACGAGGTTCCGAACCTCGGAAAATCACCATTTACGGGTCCCATATCTAAACCATAACACTTGGCATCTTGCGCCCTCATTCGAGTACTAACTGCACGGATGACTCACGTGCCCATTGGGTCATTCCCACCCATACAGTAAGCACAACAAGAGTATCTATACTTGAGAACAACAAGGAGTCCTGAATCCATTAGTAGTACTTAACTACGTGTATGCTTGTGCAGGTGTCCTAACATGATTTCAACAACCAATAGACATAAGGAAACAAAAGGGGCAACACGTACATTTTCATCTCATAAATTTCCACATAAATGAACTCACATGGTAAGTGTTTCAGTACACAATATCAACAACAAGGAATACCCCCAGGCCAACACAAGTATAACAACCAATCCCTGACATAACCCACCTTGTCACGCCACGTGTGCAATAGTACAGTAGATGCCCGCCTTGTTTCGCCACACGTGCAAAAACATGTTCCAACCTTGTCACACCATATGTGCAACACTCAATCTCGTATGCCACCTTATCATGCCGCATGTGCAATACCAATAGTAAACACGGCACGAAGGAAACCTCGTGCAAATCCCCATATCAACAACTGTACGGCAGAAACCTTGTGCATCACCACAACAAGTACAACAACAACAATGGCAACAGTTCAAGATACAATTAATACATCAACCTAAGAGCCTTCAACCACAAGATAGGCAAAACTAGCTCAAGAGAGATAAACATAACAAGGAGAGCTAGGCGTATTACGAATCACTAAACAAGGAAGGCAAATAGCATGTAACAGCCACACCTAATTTCACGGGTGAACAACAAGAAATCAACACAAACCCGATAACTCCATATAAGGGCAAGTCACGAAGGTATAGAATATCTAAACTTCTTTTAAGGTTGATCAGTTACGAGAATATTCAACAATTTCCACTTAAGGACAAGCAGCAGAGAATAATAAAAACTTCATTTAAGACCGAAACAATTATAGGTTGAGATGAAGTTAATTGCAAAATTTGAGATACGCAGTTAAGAAGATATAGCATGAAAGTAAAGGAAATAAAACCTTCAGATAAGTCAATTAGAAGTCCAGTAGGAAATAGGAGTAAATCCAAAAGTAGGAACTTCCACATTTAAGCAAATAAAGATGACACTAGAAATTAGGAAATTCATTCATGCTAAGGACAATTCATACTAGGCAAATATAAGGATCTAAGATTCCTAAAGGGTCAACTTTCCACAAATAAGTCCGAGCATGCACTCGTCACCTCGCGTACACGGACTACAATCAACATAGAAGACTCAAATCCTAAGGGGTAATTCCCCCACACAAGGTTAGGCAAGATATTTACCTCAACCGCTCAAATCATATTTGAAATCACGTTCTTGCCACGGGTATCCGACTCCCAATGGCCCAAATCTACTGAAATCAATATCATCGTGTAAATGAAACTACAAGCAACTAGTTTAACAAATAATTCGAAGCTAAGACGTGAAATTAGGAAAAATTGCCCAAAAAGTTCCCCGGGCCCACGTCTCGGATTCAGGTAAGAAATATATTTTCCGGACACCCATTCACTCACAAGTCTAAACATAAGAAAATATCTCGAATCGGAGGTCAGAAACCCAATCAAAACTCAATAGTTCGGTCTATGAAGTTTATCCCATTTTCTACCCTAAATTTTCGAAATTAAAGGTTGGATTTAAGATTGGAAACGTGGAAATTGGTCTATAATGGATAGAAATCACTTACCCAAATTACCCAGGTGAAAAACCCTCCAAAAATCGCCTCTCCCGAGCTCCCCAATTCGAAAATGGTGAAAAAAAAACATAAACCCTCGGTTCTGCCTCTTTTCTGCCCAGCAATTCCGCACTTGCACCCGTGGGACCGCACCTGCGGAACTACCATTGCAGGTGCGAAAACCCACTAAAAAGCATGGGGTCGCACCTGCGGTCAAATGGCCGCACCAGCGGCTCCTCACCTGCGAAAAACTACCGCACCTGTGAGGATGGGGGTTTTGGGCTAAGTTCCGCACCTGCGAGCTCCTCGCCGCACCTACGGAAAGTCCATCGCAGGTGCGAGACACCAGAACCAACAATAGTTCAGTTTTCTCCCAAGTTCTAATAACACCCGATGAGCATCCTAAACGTACCCGAGGCCCGCCGGGACCCCTTCCAACCACACACACAAGTGTTATAACCTAACACGGATTTGCTCGAGGTTTCAAACCACATAAAACAACACTAACACGATGAATTAAACTAAAAATCCATGAAAATTCTTCAAACTTCTATAAACATGAAGTTTTGCATTTAAGGTCCCAATCACGTCAAATTGAGTCCGTTTCTTAACAAATTTCACAGATAACACATATAAATCATATCAAACCTGTAACGGGCTTCAGAATCATAATGCGGTCCCGATATCACGATTCTGAAGATACGCTCAGGTCTCATATTTTCCTACAAACCCTCCGGGACCGTCAAATCACGGTTCCAGGTTCGTTTACAAAAAATGTAGACTGGAGTCAACTTTATTCAAATTTCCAATACAAAATTTTCATTTTTTTAAACAGCTTTTCACATAAAGGCTTACCGGCTACACACCTGGGCTGTGCACGTAAATCGAGGTGAGATAGAAGGAGATTTTCATGACCTCGGAACACAGAATTAGATAGAATATACGGGATGACCCTTTTGGGTCATCACAATCTCCCCCTCTTAAACAAATGTTCGTCCTCGAACATGCTAAGATTCATTTTGAACTCATCAAATCACTGATTGCGCATTTCCAACACACCTCTGCGGGTGATCCCACATTACCCCAATCTCCATAAGACTGACGACATCACCACAACCGCAATTTAGCTTTTCTATTACCACCGATAAGCCTCATACCTCAATTTCTCACCTTCTACTCATTTCCAAAATACCCGATTCTAAATCCACATCCGACATTAGCCCCAACCAGCTGCATTAACTCATGACTATACCCATAAGGAACGACCACACAATATGGCACATCACACATAGGCTCATAATAACACTTGGGTCACAATGGCTACCCGAAATCAACTCAGCATTGGCAATTAACCTCATATCCGGTAGAACTATATTCCTAACCTCCATCACACTGATAATAAAGCAAGAAACACGAAGACTTCATAACCTTGACACCGAAATCACCAAGACACAACTAACACAACCGGGAACACACCCCGTAAGATAAAACTCAAGGAAAATAAAACGAAAATGACTGAATATGAAAGGAGAAACACATAAGGAAACTATCAAACAAGCCTAACAGGCACAACTCTCTATCAATGCTAACTTACACAAAAACATAACAAGGAAGGAACTAAAGCACATGAACAAATCACAAGGATACCATCCTGATAAAATTTCCACTACGGTACTCAGCCCGGTCCAAACATATCGGATCACAAATATCACGAGGACCTCGCTCTCAACTCTGAATCACATACCAAAAATATATCATACCAATTGAAATTCCTCCACTAATTAATCTCAGCTGATAAAAATCATAATGCTAGCTGATCTCACATCTCGATGAAGTATCAAATCACAACTCGTAAACAAAATTCTCAGGAATCACATCAAACTTACCGTAATGGACAACAGGAATTTACTACTAGTCTCATAACTCTCAATACTCAATAGAGACAAACAATTGACATGGGCTAGTACTCACAGAATCTGCCAACAGGAGCAAACACAAAAAAATAGAGTGCAAAGCATGAAACTCACTCATAAACAAACAACAATAAGAGAACTTGTCCCGACTAGCAGAGCTATAATGAAATACAAATGGTGCCCCTCTGTAATGAAACAAAGCATACATGTACTGTAACATCTGGCACAACGGCCTCCAGCCTACTATACGAAACACATCAACGGGCTGGGCCTCCCCCTCTTGGGCGCCCTCTACTCGCCTGAATGCCCTGTTGTAACACATCTGCCCGGAGCCTAGGACAATCTTTCACCCTGTGGCTGATATCTCTAAACTCAAAAGACCCTCTCTACTGACGTGGCTGTGGAAACTGTGCGGCCCGAGTACTCTGAGACCTATGAGTACTTGAAACCCCATACAAAGCCGGCAATGCAAATTGAACTGGTTGACCCATAAAACCTCTATCGTGTCGTACCCTGCCTCCATAATAAGGACATGTAAATCTCTTTGGCCCATGAGGCCTCCTCACATCTCTTCCCTCTCTCTCCTGACCTCATCTGACATCTCTATCATAGTCCCGCCTGTCGTCTCTCTGACGATCCAACATACCCTGAACTCTGCGAGCAATCCCTACCACCTGCTGAAATGAAATATCCGACTCTAAATCCTGAGCCATGCTAAACCGAATATCACGCCTGAGGCCCTCAATGAATCTGCGAACATGCTCTCTAACTGTAGCAACCAAAGTAGGTGCATGCCATGCCAAATCACTGAACCTGACGGCATACTCTGATACTGACATAGTGCCCTGGCACAACCGCTCAAAATCCGCGCGCCATGCATCTCGGAGGGACTGAGGTACAAACTCACTCAAGAACATCCCTGAAAACTGACCCCGTGTAAGTGAACCTGACTTGGGCGGGCTACCCAACTCATATGCCCGCCACCACTGATAAGCCGCTCCTCTGAGCTGGAACGTAACGAAAGCAACCCCGCTCGTCTCCACAATACCCATAATACGAAGAATGCGGTGACACTCCTCAAGGAAACCCTAGGCATCATCTGTCTCCAATCCACTAAAGGTAGGAGTGTGGTACTTCTTATACCTCTCGAGTGTAAGTTGTTCCTCCTCATATGCTGATGCCCTAACCACGGGCGGAACTGGGATCCCAGGTGTTGCTCCCATGACACTTGGAACCTGACCAACCTGATCTTGCTGCTCCGGAGTATGGGTGACGGGAGTCTGAGCTCCTCCCCCGCCCTGTTAAGTAGCTGGTGCACTCGAAATCAATCTCGCCTGAGTTAAGGTACCAATCACATCCCAGAACTGTGCCAAGGTCTCCTGAAGTCCGGGTGTAAGAACAAGCGCCTCCGGTCCCCCAACTGGAACTGTTGGCAGCTCTTCAACGGCTGCTCTGGCAGGTGCTCTAGCTGCGGCACGTGCCCCTCGTAGACCTCTGCCCCTGGAGGCATCTGCTCCGGGGGTAACACCCTCAGAATTTACAGCTCGCGTCCTCACCATATGTGACAGAATGGAATGATAAATTTCAAACTTCAAGATCAATGAACTCGCACGATAGGAAAGAAGGAAGTGAAGTTATCCTAATAGTCTCGTAGCCTATCGAAGATAAGTACAGACGTCTCCATACCGATCCGCAAAACTCTACTAACTCTCTTATGACTCATAGCACCTACGAACCTAGGG
The DNA here is from genome assembly GCA_005239525.1 of Nicotiana knightiana. Lineage (NCBI taxonomy): Eukaryota > Viridiplantae > Streptophyta > Magnoliopsida > Solanales > Solanaceae > Nicotiana > Nicotiana knightiana. Next base: position 117,371 of record ML409025.1, on the reverse strand, counting down.
CTCTGATACCAAGTTGTCACGACTCAAATCTCCCTCCGTTGGATATCGTGATGGCACCTAGTATTAAAGACTAGGTAAGACTAATACTCATGGAATAATTAACAACAATAAATAAAATACTTTTCTAAAACCAGTGATTCTGTACACATTGTATATTCCCAAAACCCGGAAGTACAAGTCTAAGCTTTTAAGAATTTACACTAAACTCCTAAAAATACCACTGTTCAGAAATAAGTGCAACAGTGCAAATAAAATACAAGATGGTGACTCCGAAACCCCGAACGCTGAAGCGGTTGTACCTTGAGTCTCCACAACAGCAACCGCGCTACTATCAATCACTCAGCTGGCTATGCGAAAACCTGGAATCTGCACAAAAATGTGCAGAAGAATAGTATGAGCACACCACAGCGGTGCTCAGTAAGTATCAAGACTAACCTCGGTGAAGTAGTGACTAGGACTAGTCAAGACACCCATTGTTCTAATAAAAACTGAACAAGTATCAATATAGGAATCAGGGAAATAATGATATACACTCAAAGACTATGCAATATAGCTAACAAGACAGTGAATTCGTTAAAGAAGGAAAACAATAAGTATCAACGGAAACCATGAAGTAACACAAAGACTGAATAGAACACAGACAATTCCGGCATGTAAATATACAACACGTGCATGTAATGACTCAACAACTTCAACCACTTCTACATCAAATTCATAGTCATCTCCACGAGGTTCCGAACCTCGGACAATCACCATTTACGGGTCCTAATATCTGATCCCTAACACTTGGCATCTTGCGCCCTCATTCGATACTAACTGCACGGACGACTCACGTGCCCATTAGGTCATTCCCACCTATATGGTAAGCATAAAAAGAGTATCTATACTTGACAACAACAAGGAGTCCTGAATCCATTAGTAGTACTTAACTACGTGTATGCTTGTGCAGGTGTCCTAACGTGATTTCAACAACCAATAGACATAAGGAAAACAAATGGGGCAACACGTACATTTTCATCTTATAATTTTCCACACGAATGAACTCACACGTTAAGTGTTTCAGTACACAATATCAACAACAAGGAATACCCCTAGGCCAACACAAGTATAACAGCCAATCCCTGACATAACCCACCTTGTCACGCCATGTGTGCAATAGTACAGTATATGGCCGCCTTGTTTTGCCGTACGTGCATAAACATGTTCCCACCTTGTCATGCCACATGTGCAACACTCAATCTTGTATCCCGCCTTATCACGTCGCATGTGCAATATCAATAATGAACACGGCAAGGCAGAAACCTCGTGCAAATCTCCATATCAACAACCGCACGGCAGAAACCTCTTGCATCACCACAACAAGTACAACAACAACAATGGCAACAGTTCAAGATACAATTAATACATCAACTAAAGAGCCTTCGACCACAAGATAGGAAAAACTAGCTCACGAGAGATAAACATAACAAGGAGAGCTAGTCGTATTACGAATCACTCAACAAGGAAGGCAAATAGCATGTAATAGCCACACCTAATTTCACGGGTGAACAACAAGAAATCAACACAAACCCGATAACTCCATATAAGGGCAAGTCACGAAGGTATAGAATATCTAAAATTATTTTAAGGTTGAGCAGTTACAAGAATATTCAACAATTTCCACTTAAGCACAAGTAGCAGAAAATAATCATAACTTCATTTAAGACCAAAACAATTATAGGTTGAGATGAACTTAATTTCAAATTTTGAGATATGCAGTTAAGAAAATATAGCATTATAGTAAAGGAAATAAAACCTTCAGATAAGTCAATTAGGAGTCAAGTAGGCAATAGGAGTAAATCCAAAAGTAAGAACTTCCACATTTAAGCAAATAAAGATGACACTAGAAATTAAGAAATTAAATAATGCTAAGGACAATCCATACTCGGCGAATATAAGGATCTAAGATTCCTAAAGGGTCAACTTTCCACAAATAATTCCGAGCATGCACTCGTCACCTCGCGTGCACGGACTACAAACAACATAGAAGACTCAAATCCTAAGGGGTAATTCTGTTTAACCAAAGAATTAGACCCTTCGACTAAAGCTCATTTTTAAGATAAATACGGGTTACTGATAATCGAGATAATGGAAAAATGAATAATAGACAATATTACAGAAATAAAAGATCGAAGTTGATTGTATTTCGAGAATCAGATGCCTTTACAAGCTGTATTCCCCTACCTTATATAGGAGATTCTTATAACGTACGACTGCTGCTATGATTACTCATTTATGACTAATTATGACATTAATGAGGCATTACAAAGGATAACGGTAAATAGGGGTTCAATTACATAACATTCGAGTAATCAATTGTGGGTTCGTGAATATGCTCGTAGCTTTGTCTAGATTCATTCTGACCGTGGCTCTCTCCCGTTTTGATCAAATTAGACTTCTCGTGGCTGATAAGTTCGTGGGTTTACTAAACCGTGTCTCTTTGTACTGTACCTCTTCAAAGAGTTATTTCCATCTATCGTGTTTTCCTGTGTCCACGTGACTAGCTGAGTTGTCAAAAGCTGGCTTACGTGTGAAACTTTTTTTTACCAATACAGATAGTCCCCCCACATACCATATATTTAACGATTAATATTTGGTAAGTCGATGTTCATTTATTGCGGGAATATTTTGCCGCCGCTTTTCTTGAATTATTGTATCCTTCTCTGTACCATAGACGTCAATTTTCACTTCCATTTAATGCTCATACCACGTGTCCTTTTTGGATTGGTTCTACATTTACTCAGCACATTTTACGGTTTTTTGCGGATGTGCCAGTCCTGAAGTGACAGCTTCAATTATGACTTTTCATCATTATTTTCTTTTCATCATGTTTGACGGTTGTCTTCAAGTATAAATACATGTTTTCTTTTCTTTGCTTCCACAAAACACTTTCCTACTTCTGTTTTATGTGAAAAAAAAAACTTTCTTCTTTGCCTTTGTAAACATGTCTTCTTCAAACTAACCTCAAAGAGTAATAGACATTGAAATCTTAGCGCCATCTTCTACTCCGACTAGGAGTCGGAGGGGTGGTAGACTTAGAGGTCTAGGATCCACTCCTTCGAGGGGATCTTCTTCTTCTTAAATAGTTCCTTCTTCCACTAGATCTCCAGTTATTTCGATATTTAGGGTTTCTTGGCCTTTGTCTAGAGGTAGAGGCGAAAGCCTTCGTGAACCTGGAGTCGATGAAATTGTCCCTGTTGAGTTTGTTTTCGCTAGGGATAGTCAAGTTCTTGTAGATCAGTCTTCTTGTCTTGATAGTGTAGAAAGATACCCAACCCTTATAACTGAGGGTCAGATTTCCCTTGTTCGAAGGGAGTGCTCATGGAAATCTGACTTTCCTGTCTATATTCCGAATAGTAATCAAACAATAACGTCTTACACGACGGGATATCCTTTTGTTTATACTTATCCATTCACTTTAGGGTTTAGACCCCCTATTGACCCACTTATAATTGAGTTTTGCCATTTTTTTCCTCTTTCTGAAGAAAGATCTTGGAAGTAACTCGCTGGGAGGTACGGTTGGAAAGTAAAGACCCACGGCCAGTGAAGCTTTTGTTCTTGCTTCTTTCCTTACTCGAGTCTTTTTTCCTTCTGTCGTTTAACTTTTTTCCCTTTTTAATAGGATTCTCTGCTCGTGGGGTGTCTGCTTCCTCTATCCCCAAGATTTCCTTGGCTCAAGCCCATAAAATTATCATTGGTTCATCTTCCTCGAAGAGGAAGATTAGTGAATCTCATTCCATGTAGGAAGGGGAAGAGGGTGCTTTATTGCATAGGCCACGGAGAAGGGGAATGGTTTTAGATGACGAGCATGCTGCCTCAACCTTGCCTTCCGTGTCTGCGCTTGAGCCCCTTGTCTTTGATGATCTTCCACATTCCCCTATTCACGGTGGTATTGATCTCTCTCTTGATGACGTCCCTTTGTTTGTTGTCTTTTCTGCTTCTTTGAGAGAAGAAGTTTCTTCTATTCCTTTGGCTATCTCAACTTTTGCCGCTACTCTGCCTGTAACTTCTTCAACTCTTCAACTTTTCGTGCCTGCTCCTTTGCCCATGGCTTCTCCAGCTCCTCAACCTTCCGTGCCTGTTGTTGTTCCATCTCTGCCTGCTTCCATGCCTTCCATTAGGGAAGTAGGGTCTTCCAGCAGAGAGATGCGGCAGGTGGTAGTAGAGGTTGCAGCTGAGGGAAACCTTTTCAAAAAGACGGGTGATCCTGAAGTGTGGCTCAAGCCTTTAATAGGTCCCGCTGAGAAAGAAAATCTAGATAGCCACGGTGCTCTTACATGGGAAAATGAGGTCGTGCATACTTCTTTGAAGGTATGGTGTAAGTTATCCTGTTTCACTTTCGTATATGAAATTTACCATATCTAACTAGTTTCTTCTTATAGATTAACCTCATAGGCATGGAGCTTATGAAGAGGATTTCAAATACAGACCAACAGACAAGAGAGTTGCGGGCATAAGTTGATCATTGGAAAGCACAATATGATAGCTTAAGGATTGACATGGACGCTTTAGAAGAAGAGAGGAGTAACTTCAAGCGGTAGATGAGACTTATGGCAGCAGAGCTAGCAGTGGAGCGGGCTTCTTACAGTTAAGCTGACAAAGACAAGAGTGTTCTGGAGTCTTCGTTTGCGGAGCAGCTGTCCCGTGCCTCAGAGGAGATTAGAGACTTAAAGAACTTGCTGGGGCAGAAGGAAGAATACTCAGGCGAGCTCGTGCAATCACTCACTCGCACTCAAGAAGATCTTCGAAAGGCTTTAGACAAAGCTCAAGCTTTACAGGAGTCGATTGTTCCATTAAGGGCCGATCATGAAGCTGCGGAGGCAGAGAAGGACGGGCTGAGAGCTGAACTTCAAGTGTGGGAACAAGATTATGAAGATTTGGAAGAGGTGGCTGCTGTCGATGTGAGCTGGGCGTATATGAATTCTCGCCTTGACACATTGATGGAGATGAGTCAAGAGGGTTTTGACCTTAGTGCTGAAATAGCCAAAACTAAGAAAGCCATGGAGAAGTCTCAACAGGGTCATAACCTCTTTTCACCTGATGGTGAGATTCCAACCGCTCATGCCTCTTCATCCTCAGTTGCTCATGTTCCTTCCGCCTCTGAAGTCAACCCCTCTCTTTGAAAAGATCTAGTTGGTTTACCCTTTCTTTCTCTTTGTATCAATTGGTGGTCACCCCCAGTCCCATCGAGGGTAAATTTGGAGTTCCTTTAAGTCCCCAAATGACAACTTAGGGGCACCACAATGTAAATATAAAAATCTTATACCGCTAAGTATAAGTTAATACTTATTTTTAGCCATTTTTTAATATATAAATATCAGTTTCACTTTTGTTGAGTTTTTGTTTCACTCTTTAAGTCTTTTGCATGCTTTATTTTTCGAGGTTTTAGTTTTACCTTCGAGTTTTGCATGTGGAATGCTTTAGACTACTCGTACCTTTTTTATAATAGGCACGATGTCATATTAAATGTGTGCCTTTTTGTAATAGGCCTAGTTTATGGAAGAGGGCCCTTTATAATCGACATGAAGAAGGCGTCTCAACTTCATGATAATGCAATAGAGTGATAGGAATTTTACACATGTTTAAGAATGTTTTCAAGGAAAGTTTTTTGTTGAACTTCCATGACATTTTACATGTGTTTGGTTATCATCTAAAACTCACGCTTGCAACTATTTTTGTTTAACATATTTAGTATACTCTTGTATTTCGTAACTGTTTTTCATACCTAACAGTTTTTCGATATTAATACAAGGAAATAATTGTTTTTCACTAGTAACAGTTTTATAAAGATTGGGGTTTTTACATGTAACTGTTTAGTAACAGTTTTCTAATAAGTACGAGGGAAATGTTTTCTTATTCGTAACTATTTTTATTTTATAACAGTTTCTTGAACAAATACAAGGGCTTAGATCTTTCATCCATAACTATTTTATTCGATAACAGTTTTTTGAATGAGTATAAAGATGTACATTTCTTTCTCGTGGCTGACATTTTGCCTTTCAACCTGAATATGTTCGAAGGTTTTTGCTTTTTGCATTAGGCTTTGTATTTGGATGGCTCTTTTGGTTTCTTTCGATTCTGCTCGTGTCACTTGTCTTCATTGGGTAGATGGGTCTTTAGGCTCGAGCTTTTGACCTTCTGATAGTCTTCTTTGCTTCGTCTTAGCCTTCCATACTATACAGTCCCCAAGTGTTTGAGATTTGAATAATTAAATCTCGAGCACTTGATTATTCCTTTCTTTGTGGTCCTTTTGCTGAAAAAGAAAAACATTCCGGACTCGAAGGTATATAGTTTTTTAGATGATGACTGCTTAACCCCTTTTAAAACATCCATCAAAAAGTGTAACCCTAGACCGGGAATTGAGTTATTTCCTCGCGTCTTTGCAGGTCTAATATCATCATCTGGTGATGGGTTAGCTTTGTGCCTATCATCTAAAAAATTTAGTAAGATTTTTAAATGTTCAAAATAAAATTGTACGTGTGATACCTAACGGGTATTCTTTTCTTATTAGAAGTAATACTTTTTTAGATGGATGGCGTTCCAGCTTGTTGGTAGAACTCTGCCGTCCATAGCTTCCAACTCATAGGCGCCATTTCCAGCTATCCCTCGGATTTTGTAAGGTCCTTCCCAGTTTGGATTTATCATTCCTGCACCTGCTTCTTTTGTTGATTGAAAGACATTTTTGAGGACGAACTCCCCAATTTTAAAGTACCTGAGATGATCTTTACTGTTGTAACAACGCTCTATGATTTGTTTTTTAGTTTCCATCTGTATCAATCATGTTTCTCTCCATGGTTCGAGTAGGTCCAGGTTGATCCTTAGTTCGTCGTCGTTTTCACCTTCCGTGGCTGTTGAGAACCTTATGCTTGGTTCGCCAATCTCCACAGGTATTATGGCTTCTGAGCCATAAACAAGTGCGAACAGAGTTTCTCCCCTAGCTATTTTTGAGGTTGTTCTGTATGCCCATAGTACCGCTGGTAATTCATTAGGCTTGTTTCCTTTGGCTTTATTTAGCCTCTTTTTTAGATTGTTGATGATGACCTTATTCGTTGATTCAGCTTGACCGTTAGCCACGGGGTGGTATGGCGTTGAAGTGATCCACTTGATTTGCCAACTTTCGAAGAATTCCGTGATTTATTAGCCTATGAATTGTGGGCCATTATCACACACGATTTCCTTTGGTCTTCCAAAGCAGCATATTATGTTTCGCCATAAGAAGCTTTTAACTTCCTTTTCTCGCACTTGTTTGAACGCCTTTGCCTCTACCCATTTTGTAAAATAGTCGGTTAGTACGAGTAAAAATCGTACATGTCCTTTAGCTGTGGGTAAAGGTCCTACTACATCCATCCCCCATTTCTTGAAAGGCCATGGGGATATTATTAGATGTAATAATTCCGCTGGTCAATGCATTTATTGGCAAACCTTTGGCATCTGTCACATTTGGATACAAAATTCTCGGCTTCTTCTTCTATCTTAGGCATTCGGCTCTGATTAGTGTTTTCACTAAGGATCTTGCCCCGGAGTGATTTCCACAGTGTCCTTCGTGGACTTCTTTCATCACAGATTCCGTTTGGTTAGGCCCAAGGCATTTAGCTAGGGGTCCTCCGAACATCTTGCGATAAAGTAAGTTGTGAATAAGGCAGTACCGTGCAGCTTTGAGTGTAGTGCTTGAGCCTCTTTCCTGTCTTCAGGTACGGTGCCATTCTGCAAAAATTTAGAATTTCGTTTCTCCAGTCCCAGGTTAGGTTGTTCAAAGTTACCTCATTCCTGTCCTGGTCTTTTATTGAATGAAATAGTTGAACGACAATTGTATTGTCTTTGTTCGTTACTTTCGTGACTGCTGCGAGGTTAGCTAATGCCTCTACCTCCGCATTTTCCTCTCTAGGTATTTGCACTACCTTCCATGTTTTGAATTGTCTCACGAACTCTCATGTTTTTTCAAGATATTGTTGCATTCTAATTTCTCGAGCAATATAAGTCCCCTGTATTTGATTTACTACCAGTTGGGAGTCGTTGTTGATCACAATTTGCTCGATTTAGAGCTCCCGTGCAAGTTCAAGCCCTGCAATAATAACTTCGTACTCTGCTTCATTGTTAGTGATAGGATAACACTTTTTAGCTTGTCGTGTATTTCACCCGTGGGTGATATTAAGACTATGCCTAAGACAGCGCCTTTTACATTTGAAGAACCATCAGTGAACAAGGTCCACGGGCCTGGATTAACACCGTTAAAGAGTTGTAGCTCTTTTTCTACTTTAGATACAATGTCATTACTAAAGTCAACAACAAAACCAGCTAGTATTTGAGACTTAATTGTAGTCCTAAGGCTGATAAACTCTCTCATGCTCACTTATTTCTATGGCCCACTTGGCTAATCTTCTTGATAATTCTTGTTTATGAAGAATATTTCTTAAAGGATATGAAGTCACAACAGTGATTGGGTGGCATTGAAAATAGTGTCTTAGTTTTCTAGATGTCATTACTATAGCTAAAGCTAACTTTTCCAGATGTGGATATCTAGTCTCAGCATCTAGCAAAGTTTTACTTACATAATAGATAGGTGATTGTTTACCATTTTCTTCTCTTACCAATATTGCACTTATAGCAATTTCTGAGACAACCATGTAGAAGTACAATATTTCCCCTTCTTTTGGCTTTGAAGGCAGTGGTGGTTTCGATAGATAAATCTTCAGGTTCTTGAGGTCTTGCTTACATTCTTCAATCCATTCGAAATGATTCTGTTTTTTGAGAACTAAGAAGAATTTAAAACTTTTTTCGGAAGATCTAGAAATAAACCTCCCCAAAGCTGCTATTCTTCCTGTCAATCTTTGAACCTCCTTTTTATTTGTTAAAACATCAGGTATTTCCTCTATGTCTTTAATTTGAGCGGGATTTACCTCTATTCCTATGTTTGATACAAGCAAACCCAAAAATTTGCCTGTTTACACTCCAAAAGCGCATTTCTTTGGATTCAACTTCATATTATACCTGCGTAAAATATCAAAAGCGGTAGATAGGTGCTGGAAATGGTATTGTTCTTTTGTTGATTTTACCAACATGTCATCGATGTACACCTCCATCATTTTTCCCAGATGTTCTTGGAACATCTTGGTCACTAGCCTTTGATTGGTGGCTCTAGCGTTTTTTAGGCAAAAAGGCATGACTTTATAACAATAAGTTCCCCTATTCGTGATAAATGAGGTTTTTACCTCGTCTAAAGGATCCATCTTAATCTGCTTATAACCATAATATGCGTCTAGAAATCTTAATAGGTCATGACCTGCGGTAGCATCAATCATTTTATCTATATAAGGCAATAGGAATGAATCCTTGGGGCATGCTTTGTTTAAATCAGTAAAATCTATGCTCTCCACTTGCCATTCTTTTTAGGTACTATCGCGGTGTTTTCCAACCAGTTAGGGTACGTTACCTCTCGTATCGAACCAATCTTCAAGAGTTTATGTACCTCTTCTTCGATTACTTTGTTCTTGAATGGTCCTTGCTTTCTTTTCTTCTGCTTAACAGGTACGAAGGATAGATCTTCATTTAGTTTATGAGTCATCACTTCTGGTGGGATGCCTGTCATATCTGAGTGGGACCACGTAAAAAATCTGCGTTAGCCCTTAAATAATCAATTAACTTACCTCTTCGAGTAGGGCTTAGCCTCGTGCCTATATACATTTTTTGCTCAGATTTTTGTTCAGGTAACGGAACAGCTTCGAGCTCCTCCGTAGTTGTTTTGATGTGCACATCTTCCTCCAGTTCATGAATGACGTCCGGTCTGTAATCTGCATCTGTGTGGTATAGTACACCTTGCGTGGTAACTTTACTCTTCTGCTCGTAAGTATTTACTTTCGTGCATGTTTCTGCAATAATATCTTTCGTACCTATTTGGGTAGTAATTTTTTCCATGTCTGTTTGGGCGGTATTGCCTGTTTGGGAGATTTCCTTGTCTCTTAATCTTCCACTTTTATTTTCTTGTTGTAGTGTACCACAGAATTTAGATTTTTTGCAGTCTGCTGATCTCCTTTGATTCGTTGAATCCCCCATTCAGAGGGAAATTTAATTACCTGATGCAACATGGAGGGTATCACTTTCATGTCGTGGATCCATTGCCTTCCAATGATCATGTTATAAGACATGTGAATATCGATTACTTGGAACCTACCTCTTTTGATCACCCCCTCAGTATAGGTGTTAAGCTCATTTTCTCCTTTTGTTATAACTGTAGAGTTATCAAACTCGGATATGGCTGGTACTTTTGGGATTACTTGATTCCTCAGTAGCATTTCTTCCATGACTCTTAGCAAAATGATATTGACTGAACTGACTGGATCAATCAACACTCTTTTCATGTGATTGTCATGAATAAGTACAGATATTACCAGAGCGTCATTGTGTGAAAGAATTAATCCGCTGCTATCTGCATCATCAAAGGTTATATCGTCCTCTCCACGAGCACGTTTCCTGAGTGTAATTGTGAACTTTGTGGTTGTTTTGCAAATCACTCTGTTTACTTCTTCACCGACGTGTATTACGTTAACGGTTCGTTTTGGAGATGGAGGCTTTGGGGGCTCCTACCTGTTCCTCATGTATGCCTGTTTACCTTTATCACTAAAGACCTCTGTTAAATAGCCTTGTTTTAACAAATTTTCTACTTCTCCTTGTAGAAATCTGCAATCTGCAGTTTTATGCCCATGATCGTTGTGAAATTCACACCAGTGATCTGGGTTTCTTCTACTTGGATTTTACCACATCTCTTTGGTCCATTTGACCTTGTCTCCCATGTTCTTCAATATTGAGACAAGTTCAGTAGTACTTACGTTAAAGGTATGATCCCCAATTTGAGTACTACCTCTAGGTCTTTCGTCTCGATCTTTTCTAGATCTTGATGAGGATGAAATTACATCTCTTCCTTGTAGTCTATAGTCTGACCTAGCATTTTCGAACCTGGGGCAGATATCGCGTCCCGAGGATCCTAAGTAAGGATCGTACCTGTTTTTACCTGATCTTCTATCTGATTCAGGTCGTCTGGATCTGGAATGATCTTCATCTCTCGAATGAGAAATGATATCTTCTTCTATTCTGAGATTAGTACTGTACCTGTTATATACATCGTTCCATGTTATGGCGGGGAATTCTCTTAGATTCTCCTTAAGTCGCCTGGTGGCTTCTGAGCTTTTATCGTTCAGGTTGCTCGCAAATGCCATGGCTGCCCAATTATCAGGCACCCTGGGTAACTGCACTCTTTCTCGTTGAAACCTATCTACAAACTCACGAAGTAGTTCCGTGTCTCCTTGTTTTACTTTGAATATGTCTTCTATTCTCTTCTCAACTTTTTGTGCAAGAGTGTGCTTTTATAAATGAATCTGCAAGCTCAGCAAAAGAGTCAATAGAATTTTTAGGGAGAAGAGAATACCAGGTTAGAGCCCCTTTGGTAAGTGTTTCCCCAAATTTTTTGACAAAGACTGATTCAATTTCTTATTTCGTTAAGTTGTTGCCTTTTACCCCAGTTGTTAAAGCAGTCAAATGGTCGCGTGGGTCAGTTATTCCATCATATTTGGGAATGTCAGGCATTTTAAACTTCTTGGGTATACGCAAAGGTGCCGCACTAGGCTTCCACGATTTTTGAGAATATCTATCAACATCTATGCCTTTGATAACAGGTGGTACACCAGGAATTTGTTCGATGCGATCGTTCTTCTCCTTCATCTGTTTCTGCATGGTTAACAATAAATTTTGTAATTATGAGTTATTAGATATACATGGTCTCGTTTCGAGAGATTCATTAGGAGTATCTCCTCTTCCTGAGTTTGCCAACCCATATTGAGGATTTTCCATGGTGATGGTGTTATTAGGGGGTGGCGTTGGCGGTGTAGGCAACGCTGCTGGTAATCCTCTCGCAAATTCCTGCAAAGCTTGGCTCAGATACTCTGCAACCATTTGCTTTACATGATCTTGTTCCACAGTTTGATCATTATTACCATGGTTGGTATTCGATCTTTCTGGGATTGTTCCCTTGAACCACGTGGGGTTCCTGAAGGTGATGGAACTGGGGTTCCACTTCTTTGATGCTTGTTGTCATTGGGGTTTGACATAATTCAAAGGATATCACTTGGAAAGCAAACAAAGATTATCAGATTCCCGATAACGGAACCAATTTGTTTAATCAAAGAATTAGACCCTTTGACTAAAGCTTATTTTGAAGATAAATACGGGTTATTGATAATCGAGAGAATGGAAAAATTAATAATTGACAATATTACAGAAATAAAATATCGAAGTTGATTGTATTAATAATGAATAATTATGACATTAATGAGGCGTTACAAAGGATAACGGTAAATAGGGATTCAGTTACATAACGTTCGAGTAATCAATTGTGGGTTCGTGAATCTGCTCGTAGCTTTGTCTAGATTCATTCTGACCGTGCCTCTCTCCAGTTTCGATCAAATTGGACTTCCCGTGGCTGATAAGTTTGTGGGTTTACTGAACCTTGTCTCTTTGTACCGTACCTCTTCAAAGAGTTATTTCCAGCTATCGTGTTTTCCCGTATCCACGTGACTAGCTGAGTTGTCAAAAGTTGGCTTACATGTGAAACTCTTTTTTACCAATACAAATTCCCCCACACAAGTGTAGGCAAGATACTTACCTCAACCGCTCAAATCAAACTTGAAATCACGTTCTTGCCACGGGTATCCGAATCCCAATGGCCCAAATCTACTCAAATCAATAGTATCGTGTAAATGATACTACAAGCAACTAGTTTAACAAATAAATTCGACGCTAAGACGCGAAATTAGGAAAAATTGCCCAAAACGTTCCCCGGGCCCACGTCTCGGATTCGGGTAAAAATTATATTTTCTGGAAACCCATTCACTCACAAGTCTAAACATATGAAAATCTCTCAAATCGGAGGTCAAAAACCTAATCAAAACTCAATAATTCGGTCTATGAAGTTTATCCCATTTTCTACCAAAATTTTTCGAAATTAAAGGTTGGATTTAAGATTGGAAACATGGAAATTGGTCTATAATGGATATAAATCACTTACCCAAATTACCCAGGTGCAAAAACCTCCAAAAATCGCCTCTCCTGAGCTCCCCAATTCGAAAATGGTGAAAAATCACATAAACCCTCGGTTCTGCCCCTTTTCTGCCCAGCAATTTCGCACCTGTGCCCCTGGGACCGCACCTGCGGAACTACCATCGCAGGTGCGAAAACCCATTAAAAAGCATGGGGTCACACCTGCGGTCAAATGGCCGCACCCGCGGATCCGCACCTGCGGAAAACTACCGCACCTGTGAGGATTGGGGGTTTAGGATAAGTTCCGCACCTGCGAGCTAATCGCCACACTTGCGTGTCCGCACCTACGGAAGGTTCATCGCAGGTGCGAGACATCAGAACCAGCAATGGTTCAGTTGTCTCCCAAGTTCTAATAACACCCGATGAGCATCCTAAACGTACCCGAGGCCTCTCGGGACCCCGTCCAACCACACACACAAGTCATATAACCTAACACGGACTCGCTCGAGGTTTCAAACCACATAAAACAACACTAACACGATGAATTAAACTAAAAATCCATGAAAATTCTTCAAACTTCTATAAACATTATGTTTTACATTTAAGGTCCGAATCACGTCAAATTGAGTCTGTTTCTTACTAAATTTCATAGATAACACATATAAATCATATCGAACCTGCACCGAGCTTCGGAATCGTAATACGGGCCCTATATCACAGGTTTCACCTCAAATTTCATTTTCAAAAAACCTTTATATTTTTCAGAAAATAATTTCTTTTAAAATTCATTTCTCGGACCTGGGACCTCAGAATTCGACACCGGGCATACGCTCAAGTCCCATATTTTCCTACGGACCCTCTGGGACCGTCAAATCACGGTTCCAGGTCCGTTTACCAAAAACGTTGACTGAAGTCAACTTTATTCAAATTTCCAATACAAAATTTTCATTTTTTTAAATAGCTTTTCACATAAAGGCTTCCTGGCTACACGACCGCGCTGCGCATGCAAATCGAGGTAAGATAGAAGGAGGTTTTCACGACCTCGGAACACATAATTAGATATAATATACGGGATGCCCCTTTTGGATCATCACATTGATGATTTTGCCCACTGTGCCCAGGATGCTATGATGGGATGCCCTCAGAGGCTGATGATGTTATGAGACATGTATCTATGCACGGCATGACATTCATACGCATATGAATGATACTATAATTATTTCATGATTTATAAAGTTATTAAGACTTACAGGTGGAGTAATTTACTCTATCTTTCCTCCATGTCTGTTATGCACTTATTTATATGCCTTACATACCCAGTACATTATTCGTACTGACGTCTCTTTTTTGCCCGGGGATGCTGCGTTTCATGCCCGCAGGTCCCAGTAGACAGGTCGAGAGCCTTCCAAGTAGGCTATCAGCTCAGTGGAAGATATTGGTGCGCTCCATTTGCTTCGAAGTTGCTTGTTTGGTTAGTATGAATTAGATGTGTATTGTTTGGTATGGCGGGACTATGTCCCGACCTTTATGAAAATTATGTATTCTTAGAGACTTGTAGATAGATGTCATGTACGTAAAAGATTATATGGCCATGTCGGCCTATGTTCAGTGTTCAAGTGGTTATTTTGGTCCTAGAGGCCATAGGTCTTATGTATAAGTTTCCATTACCTGTTGTATTCTGCCTGTTTCACGACAGCCTCTCCGGCCCGGTTATCAATGATAGTATGAAATTAAAATATACGTTATGTTGGTACTCGGTTGAGTAAAGTACCGGGTGCTCGTCGCGGCCATCGGTTTGGGTCGTGACACCATATTGCTTTTGCCTTTGACTTGATTTGGTTCGGGTTATTCCTCTTTCGGGTTTATATTGCCTAATCGATCAAATAAATAATTTAATAATAATGGTTATCAAAGCATAAAAATTCACTAATATAATCAATATCAATATAAAATTAGTATTATTTATTTATAATTTTCTTTGATGAATTTTCATATTCTAGAGTTATAATTTGACAAAAAATAGACAAATAGGACTAAAACTCGCTAAAGATGCATATTTAGATACTCAAAGAAAAACCTTACTTAATAAACACTAGAATTTGTTTTCTTTTTTGGGCAGAAAACTATAAACTTTGAAATAGAAAAAGAATTTATAAAATTTAAAAATTCAACAGGAACTTATAAGGAAAAAAGAGTCAGCAACAATGAAGAAAAGAAGAAACAAGGATAAGAAAGAAAATAAGAAGCAAGAAATGAAAAAGGAAAGAAGAAAAAAGGAGAACGAAGGAACAGAACAGTATTAAAAAAAAGGCAAAACTTTGGGCTCGATCCCACGCCCTAAAGGCAGAAAAACAAGGCCTGGACCATTGGCACCAAACATCCTTTTCATTTTGAGGGTGCCGCTTAGCATATTTTATATTGTTTTCTATATATACATATATACACATACAGCGTTTTGGCCGAGGTGTGCGGGTGGCGTACCACCCCTTTCCTCCTTAGTAGATCTGCCCATGCTCTCAGTTATCTATTGTGGTTAGATTATTAAGTATCAAATCAAATACCAATATTTCTCAAGCAGGAATGGATTCTTTCATTGGCCTTATGAGTGAACTAGTTGACCTAACTTTCAACATACCCGAAGATTTTTATAAGGCTAAAATATTGGTTTCTGAGTGAGGACTCTCGTCTATGAGAATCGATTGTTGTGAAGATGGTTGCATGTTGTATTATATGGGTGATGCAGATTTAGAAAGTTTTAAATTTTGTGAAAAAACTCATTTTAATCAGGTTTCCAGTGGGAAGAATGTTATTGTGAAGTCGATGCATATTTACCTCTTATTATTCCTAGATTAAAGAGATTGTACGCATCGATGAGTTTCGCTCCTCATATGAAATGGCACAATGAAAATAGAAGGTTGCCCAGTGTTATGTGTCATCCTTCAGATAGGGAAGCTTGGAGGCATTTTGATAGGACGTATCCGTTTATGCTAGTGAACCGAGGAATGTTCGGTTGCGTTTGTGTGCTGATGATTTCACGCTATTTTCTGTTTCTGCAACAACATATTCATGATGGCCGGTCTTTATTACGCCATATAATCTTCCGCCTGAAATGTGTATGACTAGTCCATATATTTTTTTAAATTGTGTTATTGCCGGTCCCCGCAATCCAAAGTGTTTGATTGATATATATTTGAAACCTCTAATTGATGAGCTAAAACAATTGTGGTGTGATGAAATTGAGACATATGACATATCAGAAAAATAAGATTTTAACTTGCGTGCTAACTTAATGTTGACCATTAATGATTTTCCTGCGTATGGAATGTTGTCTGGGTGGATGACTGCTGAAAGTTAGCATGTCCTTACTGCATGGAAATTGGTAAAGCGTTGACTTTAAGACATAGCCATAAGCAGTCATGGTTTGATTGTCGTCACCAGTTCTTGCCAGTTGATCATGAGTTTAGAAGGATGAAGAACGCATTCAAAAAGAATATAGTTGAACATGATTTTCCACCTCTAATTTTGTCCGGTGAGGAAATTTGGGAGAGGGTTCAAAACTTCACTAAAGTTACCGACGCCTCACCTTGTAGATTTCCTGGATATGGTGTTACTCATAACTGGACAAAACAGAGCATATTTTGGGAGTTCCATATTGGAAGGATAATCTTCTCCGACACAATCTTGATGTCATACATATTGAGAAGAACTATTTTGACAATTTGTTTGACATAGTGATGGATGATAAGAATAAAACAAAAGATAGCAAGAAGGCTAGACTGGACTTACAAGAATATTGCAAGCGACCTGAATTACATTGGCAGTCTGCGAACAATGGTAAGGTGTTCAAGCCCAAGGCCAACTACACATTCACTTTGGAACAAAGACGACAGTTTTGTGAGTGGGTTACCAACCTAAAGATGCCCGAGGGCTATGCTTCGAACCTAGGAAAATGTGCTAATATGGTTGAAGGAAAGCTGACTCATATGAAAAGTCATGGCTGCCATATCTTCAAGGAAACTTTAATCCCTATTGCGTTTTGTGGTTTTCCTGAAAATATATGGAAACCCATCACAGAGATAAGTTTGTTCTTAAAAGACTTATGTTCTACCACATTAAGGGAAGAAAACATATTACAAATGAATCAGAACATTCCTGTAATCTGTAATAAGCTGGAAAGAATTTTTCCATGTGGTTTCTTTGATGTGATAGAACACCTTCCAATTCACCTTATACACGAGGCGTGACTTGGAGGGTCGGTTCAGTCCATGTGGATGTATCCATTTGAGAGGTAATGATCAATCTTGATTTATTCTTGTAATTTTCTTTAACGTTATCGTATAATATGACAATATGAAGGACTATCGGCAAGTATAAATGATTTGTTAAACATAGGAATAGAATGAAGGATCCATATGCGAAGCCTATCTTGCAAAGGAAACTGCCCATTTTTGTTCTTACTACTTCGACAGTCATATGCCATGTGCTAGAAATAGGCCAAATCGGCACAATGTCGTAATTGATATTGATCCATTATATCCACCAATATCCGTATTCACTCAACCATACCAAGGTTCTAAAAATCGAACAAAAAGGGGCCAAAGTAGTATGGAATACAAATCAGCTTCAAATCATGTGTTGCTAGATTTTCCAGAATTCAACCCTTTCTTAAGTAAGTGTTGACGTAAGATTAATTTACATGGACGACTATTTAATTTGGTTGATGCAACTAACAAATAATTTTCAATATGTCGCTCGGTGACTTCGTGCGTCAATTTGGCCATGATGTTGTATATTCTACATTTGAGGCATGGTTTAAAGAGTGTGTAAGTGCATCTTACATACTTTCTCACATGTAAATATACATACTTGGAACTTATGAATATACTTCCTCACTTGTGATTTATTCAATACTACATGTAGGTCAATAATCCAAACAACAGTGTTAATCAATTTTTGAAAGACATATCTTGGGTACCTGCACTTACGGTTACAACTATGTCTAAGTATTGTGTGAATGGTTACAAATTTCACACTGATGAATGCTCCAAGTATAAAAATAAAGGCAATAACATTGGGGTGTGTGTCAAAGATGGTGAAGGCAACCAGGATAGGGAAAATGATTATTATGGTGTGAACAAAGAGATTCTCGAATTGTCATATTCAGGTTGGCCAAATAAGAAGATCATACTTTTCTGATGAAAGTGGTTTGACCCAACACCTAGAAAAGGTAGAAATGTACACTCGTTGTACAACATAATTGAGGTTAATAAAAAGAGGGAGTATGATCGTTATGATCCTTTTATAATTGTAGAAAAAGTTAGGCAACCGTACTATGCTCCATATCCATTGTGGAGGGATAAGGCTGATTGGTTGGTTGTAATCAAAACTAAGCCTGTTGGTAGGGTGGAAATTTAGAATGTGCTAGAGGTTGCTTACCAAAATGATACCTCAAGTGTTAACCAAATGGTGGATGATCAGTTAGAAAATGACTTGGAGCATCCTCAACGCATATTAGAAGAATTTGATATGGAGGAAATAACAATTATAGAAAATGAGGATGTAGAATCACCTAATGAAAACGAAAGAAGTGAAGAGGAAGAATTTTTAGACGAGGAAGGCCACGTCGAAGATGACTAGCATGTTAGTTTTTTCAAGCATTCTCAACTTATTAGATTTACGTTCTCAATTCTAACATTTCTTTAATTTATGCAGATGACCGGTAGGGGTCGAGGTAGGTATAGGAAGGATAAGAGGCCTATTTATTATGATGATTATAACGACCCAACTGGTCGTTTTACATTATCGAACCCCTTTCCCCTAAATGAAACTTCCCATAGCGTCTTATTTTTATTTATGACTTGCGGGGGGCGAGTGGTCCGGATTTCGGAAGTGTTTAGAGCGATATTGGAACACTTGGTTCCTTCAGGTTGGCCTTTAAGGACAAGTTTGACTTCGGTCAAAATTTTTAGTAAACGACCTCGAAATAGAGTTTCAACGGTTTCGGTAGCTTCGTATGATGATTTCGGACTTCGTCGTATTTCGGAATGGGTTACGGATGACCCGGAAGCGTTTCGGCGCCCAATATTGAAATAAGAGTTCCTTAAGTTCATATTGTGGTTTGGGACATGTTTTTGTGTTATTGAGGTACGAACGGAATTTCGAGATCGGGAATAGTTCCGTTATTTCATTTATAACTTGCTTGAAAAATTTGGTGTCATTCCGAGTAGTATAGGTCGGTTCGACGCATTGTTAGCGAATTCAAGAAAACTTAAAGTTCCCTAAGTTTGGTTCTAGGGGTTTTTAGGTGTGATTTTGAGTTTTAGCATTGTTGCGGGTGTTCTGAAGGCTCGAGCAATTCCGTATTATGATTTGAGACTTGTTGGTATATTTGGACGGGGGCTCGGGTTGGCCCAGGTGCCTCTCGGGCACCAAACGAGGCCAAAAACCAGCTGAAGCAGTTGCTAGTGCACCTGATCTGGTGTGACCGCAAGTGCTGTTGCCCAGTCGCATGTGCGAGATCGCTCTTACGGTCCAGGGCTCGCAGGTGCGATCCCTAGGTGGGTTGCCCAGTTCTCACAGGTGCGGGCTCCTTCCCGCAGGTGCGGACTCCATCCCACAGGTGCGAGCCCAGGCCTTGTCCCATTTTCTGCAGGTGCGGTCGCCGAGTCGCATGTGCGGAAACCCCTATATGCAGTAAGGTCTTTAAGTGCGGGATTACCCTATTTTCACTCCATTTTCTTCCACCATAGGAAATTTTGAGAGCTTGGAAAAGAGCCCCACGACCCAGCCACTGAGAGGTAAGTAAATTCTACCCTAAAGTTAGTTAATGCATGAATTCCTAGTTGAATTTAACTACCTAATTAGTGAAAAATTAAGGGGTTGGGTAGTAACCTTGGGATTTCGAGAATTTAGAGAATTACCCGTGAATTGGCTATGAAATCATACAAAAATCAAATATTAATGATCCTTAGGTTAGGGGTGAGTGTTTCCTTCGAGAATTTTGAAATCCGAGCATGCGGGCCCGATGTTGGATTTTGGGATTTCTTCAAGAATGATGAATTTGACTAAATAATAAGAGATTTCCATGCTTTGAGTATAATTTGACATATTTACGTAACATTTGATTAGTTTCGAGTCCTTGGGTGATGAGTTCGGAGTTTCGGGCGCATTCTTGACGCGGGGAGTAGGTTCGACGCGAGGTGAGTCTCCTTTCTAAACTTGTAAGAGGGAATTGTCCCCATATGTGATTATAAATGGTTTTTTGTCCTTATTTGCGGGGGCTGCGCACGCACGAAGTGATGAGAGTCCGTGCCTAGCTACTATTATGCCTCGTCGGGTAGTTTAGGACTCACAAACATGCTTTATGTGTTGTATATGTGTTCTTGCATATGGTCTAAGTAGTCTAATATCCTTGATCTCACATGTGAAGGCCTAAGAAGTTATGCTTTGAAGTTGACATTACTAAATTCTCATCCTGTCAGTATGTTCCCTGCTAACTTATCTGGAATCTCATGCTAATCATGTATTTATACGGGAACCCGAGTCGCATGAATTATTCGCGAGTGGGACAACCCTAGTATTATATTAAACCGAATCGCATGAATGATTCGTGAGCGGGGTAGTCTTAGTATTCTATTAACCATGTTGCATGTTCGATTCGCGAGCGGGGCAGATAGCTACATCTACGGTTCGGGTCATTCGACCCTCGGCAATGCACATTTACTTTTCACGTGGTAACGATCGTACGTTCATAGCCTGTTATATGTTTGGTAATTTATGAGAAGCCCTGTAATTGTAACTTTTGATTTCATGAAAGAAAGAAGGTTAATTAGCTTGTATGCCATGGAAAGGGATGGCGTGAGGGTACTAGAGACTGTTATTTGATGATCATTTCCTTATTACGGTTCATTACTGCTATTACTGATTAGCCTGTATTCATTTCACATTGTCTGGCCCTAGTAAGTATCACGTCGACCTCTCGTCACTACTTCTTCGAGGTTAGGCGGGATACTCGCTGGGTAAATATCTGTTTATTTACTCATGCTATGCTTCTATACTTAATTGTACAGGTTCTTAGGCTAGTGCATCTGGTTATCCGACCTGAGCTTGACCCTGGGAGTATATTCTGGACCTGACTCCATGGTGAGCTGCTTCCCTTGGAGATTCTCGGCAGCACTATGGAGTTATATTTTTTCTATTTCTGTCTACTTCCTTCAAGCAGTAGAACAGTTTATTTCATCTTTCGTATATTCTACTAGTTCGCCTGTAGACTTGTGACACTAGTTCCTGGCACATAGTAGACTTTATTTTTTATTTTTTTTGGGAATGTATATACATTGGTTCATGATCCTTCTGGATACCTTCATTTAAGTTGGCTAATTTATCCATTTCCACTTAAACGTTCTTAAGCTTTAAAATTTGGTAAGTGTGGGGATGTTCTTATCAATTAAAGAAATTGCACTAGTAACTAAACTGTTGGCTTGCCTGACCCCTGTGCTGGGCGCCATCACACCTGGTTTAGGATTTTGGGTCTTGACAACATGGTAACATATGGACTCGATTGCACCCTCCAGTCTTCAGGGGTGAGCGAGGCGAGGATGCCCAGGATTTCATTGACAGGTGCAGGGACAGACTGCAGAACATGAGGATACTAGAGTCCCATGGAGTGGACTTCACTACTTTCCAGATAGAGGGCAGAGCTCGTAGATGCTGGCAGTCCTATATTCTCAGCAGGCCAGCAGATTCTCCTCCTATCACTTGGGAGCAGTTCACTCAGATGTTTCTAGATAGATATGTCCCACCTCTGAGAGGGAAGAGCTATGGTATCAGTTTGAGCAGCTAGAGCAGGGACAGATGTCAGTGACAGATTATGAGGCCAGATTTTCAGAGTTGTCTCGCCATGCACTCATGATACTACCTACCGATGTTGAGAGAGTGCGGAGATTTGTAGTCGGGTTGCATCTAGGAATTAGGGACAACATGGCCCGAGAGATGGAGATGGGGACTCCTTATCAGCTGGTAGTGGAGATTTCTCATAGGATTGAGGGTTATCGGTCGAGGATCAGGGAGCAGGCGCCGCAGGATAAGAGAGACAGATATTCTGAGGATTTCATAGGTACCCCAACTAGGGGCAGAGGTCAGTTATGTAAAGGTCAGCCCAGTAGGTCCCCATATCCATCACCCCCACCACCACTTCCTCATGGTGCTCCAATGAGACCTTATTTCAGCGCTATGCCAGAGGGTTCTCACCGTCCCCCGGTTATCCAGGGTTGTTCTTCAGGGCAGCAGGCCATGCCTCCGGGGAGATGTTATAAGTGCGAGGATTTTGGCCATATCAAGAGGACTTGTCCCAGGTTTCGGGGCAAGGCAGTGCAGCAGGGTTATCAGCCTATGAGTGTAGCACCAGTAGTCAGGATATCTAGAGGTGGAGGATAGGTCGGCAGGGGTCGTCCTAGAGGTGGAGGCCAGTCACGGGGAGGTCACGCAACTCCTGTTCACTCTACTGGAGCTTAGTCTTCCGGTACTCTAGCTAGATTATATGCCATTCTGGCCAGATCAGATGCAGTGGCCTCAGACGCCGTGATCGCA
Source organism: Nicotiana knightiana (assembly GCA_005239525.1). Classification (NCBI taxonomy): domain Eukaryota; kingdom Viridiplantae; phylum Streptophyta; class Magnoliopsida; order Solanales; family Solanaceae; genus Nicotiana; species Nicotiana knightiana. The sequence continues at coordinate 94,718 of ML409025.1, read as the reverse complement.
GGTATTATCTCATTATGTGGTAGAGAGGCTTCAGTATTATTTGATCTAGGATCCACCTATTCATATGTTTCAGCGTTATTTTCTCCTTTTCTAGATGCTCCTCGCGATTCCTTGGGTTTTCCTATATATGTGTCCACTCTTGTGGGCGATCCTGTGGTGGTAGACCGGATCAATCGATCTTGTGTGATCACCTTCTGTGGGTTCAAGACCAGAGCGGACCTTTTATTGCTCGACATGGTTGATTTTCAGGTTATTCTAGGCATGGATTGGCTATCTCCTTATCATGTCATGCTAGATTGTCATGCCAAGACAGTTACTTTAGCCATGCCCGAGTCTCCTAGGCTGGAGTGGAGAGGTTCCTCAGTTAGTGCAGCCAGCCGGGTTATTTCATTCATGAAGGCTCGACATATGGTTGAGAAGGGTTGTCTGGCCTATCTTGCTTATGTGCGGGACACCACAGCCGAGTCTCCGACGATTGATTCAGTGCCAGTTGTTTGAGAGTTTGATGATGTATTTCCTTCAGATCTTCTGGGCATGCCTCCAGATCGTGATATTGATTTCTGCATTGATTTAGCTCCAGGCAACCAACCTATATCTATTCCTCCGTACCGTATGGCTACGAAAGAGTTGAAGGAGCAGCTTGAGAAGTTGTTGGCTAAGGGGTTCATCAGACCAAGTGTATCGCCGTGGGGTGCTCCAGTTCTATTCGTGAAGAAAAAAGATGGGTCCATGTGGATTTGTATTGATTACCACCAGTTGCAGGGTGCTGGGTGTTTTCTAAGATTAATTTGAGATCGATATACCATCAGTTGAAGATTCGGGCCTCAGATGTTCCGAAGACTGCTTTTCGTACGAAATATGGACATTATGAGTTCCTAGTGATGTCCTTTCGCTTGACTAATGTCCCAGCAGCATTTATGGACTTGATGAACAGGGTGTTCAGGCCGTACATTGATTCTTTTGTCATTGTCTTCATTGATGACATTTTGATTTACTCACGTAGCCTGGGGGAGCACGAGCAGCATTTGAGAGTGGTGCTCCAGACTTTGTGAGAACAGAAGCTATATGCTAAGTTCTCCAAGTGTGAGTTTTGGTTTGATTCTGTGTCATTATTGGGACATGTAATATCCGGAGAGGGTATCAAGGTTGATCCTAAGAAGATCGAGGCAGTTCATAGTTTGCCACGTCCTACTTCAGCTTCAAAGATCAGGAGTTTTTTAGGTCTAGCAAGCTACTACCGGCGATTTGTGGAGGGATTTTCTTCCATTGCAGCCCCATTGACTAGATTGACTCAGAAGAATGCGCCGTTCCGATAGTCTGACGAGTGTGAGGCGAGCTTTCAGAAGCTCAAGACAGCATTGAGCTCAACACCAGTTCTAGTATTGCCTTCCGGTGTTGGGATGTATACAGTGTATTGCGACACTTCGCGGGTTGGCTTGGGATGTGTGTTGATGCGGGAAGGGAGAGTTATTGCTTATGCTTCGTGCCAGCTGAAGGTTCATGAAAAGAATTACCATGTGCACGATTTAGAGTTGGCGGCGATCGTTCATGCTCTTAAGATTTGGAGGCACTACTTGTATGGGGTGTCCTGTGAGGTTTATACAGACCATCGCAGCTTGCAGCACTTGGTCAAAAAGAGGGATCGTAATTTGAGGCAGCGCAGGTGGCTTGAGTTGCTGAAGGATTATGACATCACCATTATATATCATTCGGGTAATACGAATGTGGTAGCGGATGCTTTGAGCAGGAAGGCAGAGAGTATGGGTAGCTTGGCTTATATTGCAGCAGAGGAGAGACCTCTAGCATTGGACATTCAGACCTTGGCTAACCACCTGGTGAGATTAGACCTTTCAGAGCCTTGTCGAGGTTTAGCACATGTGGTTGCTCAGTATTCATTATTGGGGGAGATTAAGGCCCGGCAGTTCGATGATCCGTGCTTAGCAAAGCTTCGGGAGACAGTGGTACAGGGTGGTGCCAAGGAGGTTACTATTGGCGAGGATGGTTTTCTGAGACTTCAGGACCGTTTATGTGTTCCTAATGATGATGGCCTGAGGGAGAGGATTCTAGAGGAGGAACACAGTTCTCAGTATTCTGTTCATCCTGGTGCTACGAAGATGTATCGTGGTTTGAAGCAGCATTACTGGTGGAGGCGGATGAAGAGGGATATTGTGGTGTTTGTGACTAGGTCTTAATTGCCAATAGGTGAAGTATGAGCACCAGAGGCCAGGAAGACTACTTCAGCAGATGCCCATTCCTGAGTGGAAATGGGAGCGCATCACTATGGACTTTGCGGTTGGGTTTCCTCGGACTTTGCGGAAGGTTGAGGCTTACAATAATAGTTATCAGTCCAGCATCGAGATGGCTCCATTTTAGGATTTGTACGGTCGGCGATGTCGTTCCTTTATCGAGTGGTTTGAGCCTCGCGAGGCTAAGTTATATGGCACCGACCTGGTGAGGGATGCTTTGGAGAGGGTGAAGTTTATTCAGGAGAGGCTCCGCACAGCACAGTCCAGACAGAAGAGTTACGCATATTAGAGGGCGCGTGATGTATCATTTATGGAGGGAGACAAGGTTCGGTTGAAGGTCTCACCGATGAAGGGTATTATGAGGTTTGGGAAGAAAGGCAAGCTGAGCCCGAGGTTTATGGGTCCCTTTGAGGTGTTGAGGCGAGTTGGGGAGGTTTCTTATGAGCTAGCCTTACCTCCCAGTTTATCAGGAGTACATCCGGTCTTTCATGTATCCATGCTCCAGAGGTACCACGCCGACTTCTCTCACGTGGTTGATTTCAGCACTATTCAGCTGGATGAGAGGTTGGGCTATGAGGAGGAGCCAGTTTCTATTATTGATAGAGAGGATAGCTTGTTGAGGTCCAAGAGAGTTTCTGCAGTCAAGGTCCAGTGGAGGGGCCAACTAGTCGAGGAAGCGACCTGGGAGTCCGAGGAAGGCATGCGGAGCAGATGTGCGCACTTATTCAGCACTTCAGGAATGATACTAGACCCGTTCGAGGACGAACGTTTGTTTAGAGGTGGAGAATGTAATGACCCAACCGGTCGTTTTGTGTTATCAGACCCCGTTCCCCTAAATGAAACTTCCCATAGCGGCTTAGACTTGCGAGGGCGGGTGATCCAGGTTTCGGAAGTGGAGAGCGATATTGGAATACTTGGTTCCTTCAGGTTGGCCTTTAAGGCCAAGTTTGACTTCGGTCAACATTTTTAGTAAACGACCTCGGAATCGAGTTTCAGCGATTCTAGTAGCTTCGTAAGATGATTTCGGACTTAGGCGTATGTTCGGAATGGGTTTCGGATGACCCGGGAGCATTTCGGCGCCCAATATTGAAATAAGAGTTCTTTAAGTTCATATTGTGGTTTGGGACATGTTTTTGTGTTATCGAGATCTGAACGGAATTCGGAGACCGGGAATAGTTCTGTTATGTCATTTATGACTTTCTTGCAAAATTTGGTGTCATTCTGAGTAGTATAGGTCGGTTCGGCGCATTGTTAGCGAATTCAAGAAACCATAAAGTTCCTAAGTTTGGTTCTAGAGGTTTTGAGGTGTGATTTTGAGTTTTAGCGTTGTTGCGGGTGTTCCGAAGGCTCGAGCGAGTCCGTATTATAATTTGGGACTTGTTGGTATATTTAGACGGGGGCTCGGGTGGGCCCAGGTTCCTCTCGGGAACCAAACGAGGCCAAAAACCAGCTGAAGCAGTTGCTGGTGCACCTGATCTGGTGTGACCATAGGTGCGGTTGCCCAGTCGCAGATGCGAGACCGCTCTTGCGGTCCAGGCCTCGCAGGTGCGACCCCTAGGTGGGTTGCCCAGTTCTCGCAGGTGCAGGCTCCTTCCCGCAGGTGCGGACTCCAGCCCGCAGGTGTGAGCCCAGGCCTTGTCCCCTTTTCCGCAGGTACGAGACCGCAGGTGCGGTCGCCGAGTCGCAGGTACGGAAACACCTGTAGACAGTAAGGTCTTTAAGTGCGGGATTACCCCATTTTCACTCCATCTTCTTCCACCATAGGCGATTTTGAGAGCTTGGAAAAGAGCCCCACGACCCAGCCAATGAGAGGTAAGTAAATTCTACACTAAAATTAGTTAATGCATGAGTTCCTAGTTGAATTTAACTACCTAATTAGTGAAAAATTAAGGGATTGGGTAGTAACCTAGGGCTTTCGAGAATTTAGAGAATTACCCGTGAATTGGCTATGAAATAATACAAAAATCATATATTAATGATCCTTAGGTTATGGGTGAGTGTTTCCTTCGAGAACTTTTGAAATCCGAGCATGCGGGCCCGATGTTGGATTTTGGGATTTCTTCAAGAATGATGAATTTGACTAAATAATAGAAGAATTCCATGCTTTGAGTATAATTTGACATATTTACGTAACGTTTGATTAGTTTCCAGTCATTGGGTTAAGAGTTCGGAGTTTCGAGCGCATTCTTGACCCGGGAGTAGGTTCGACGCGAGGTGAGTCTCCTTTCTAACCTTGTAAGAGGGAATTGTCCCCATAGGTGATTATAAATGGTTGTTTATCCTTATTTTCGGGGGCTGCACACGCACAAAGTGATGAGAGTCCGTGCGTAGCTACTATTATGCCTTGTCGGGTAGTTTAGGACTTACAAACATGCTTTATGTGTTGTATTTGTGATCTTGCATATGGTCTAAGTAGTCTAATATCCTCGAATGTCACATGTGAAGGCCTAAGAAGTTAGGTCTTGAAGTTGACATTACTAAATTCTCATCCTGTCAGTATGTTCCTTGCTAAATTATCTGGAATCTCCTGCTAATCATGTATTTATACAGGAACCCGAGTCGCATGAATGATTCGCGAGCGGGACAACCCTAGTATTATATTAACCTGAGTCGCATGAATGATTAGAGAGCAGGGTAGTCTTAGTATTATATTAACCATGTCTCATGTTCGATTCGCGAGCGGGGCAGATAGATGCATCTATGGTTCGGGTCGTTCAACCCTCGGCAGTGCACACTTACTTTTCACATCGTAATGATCGTATGTTCATAGCCTGTTATATGTTTGGTATTTATGAGAAGCCCTGTAATTGTAACTGTTGATTTCATGAAAGAAAGAAGGTTAATTAGCTTGTATTCCATGGAAAGGGATGGCGTGAGGGTACTAGAGATTGTTATTTGATGATCATTTCCTTATTATTGATTAGCCTTTATTCATTTCACATTGTCTGACCCTAGTAAGTATCACGTCGACCTTTTGTCACTACTTCTTCGAGGTTAGGCGGGATACTCACTGGGTAAATATCTATTTATGTACTCATGCTACGCTTCTGTACTTAATTGTACAGGTTCTGAGGCTGGTGCATCTGGTTATCCGACCGGAGCTTGACCCTGGGAGTATATTCTGGACCTGACTCCACGGTGAGCTGCTTCCCTTGGAGATTCTTGGCAGCACTATGGATTTATCTTTTCTCTATTTCTATCTACTTCCTTCAGATAGTAGAACATTTTATTTCATCCTTTGTATATTTTACTAGTTCGCCTGTAGACTTGTGACACTAGTTCCTGGCACATAATAGACTTTATATTTTATTATTTTTTGGGAATGTATATATATTGGTTCATGATCCTTATAGCTACCTTCATTTAAGTTGGCTAATTTATCCATTTCCACTTAAACGTTCTTAAGCTTTAAAATTTCGTAAGTGTGGGGATGTTTTTATCAATTTAGGAAATTGCACTAGTAACTAAAATGTTGGCTTGCCTGACCCCGGTGTTGGGCGCCATCACGACCTGGGTTAGGATTTTGGGTCGTGATAATGATGTTGCTACACCCTGGCTTCTTTCCACTCCACACTTGCATCCCTCCACTGTTGATGGCCGACAACAATCTTCCAAGCACACATATATTCCACCACATGCTTCTACTCATCAGACTACCTACCATTCGCCCTCGCAGAATTATTCTTACCATTCTCCGCCACAGAGCTATACCCCGCTCCCTCCATTTAATCATGCATGTAGTTACATGGGTCCATCGAGTTAGAAGTCACAGGTCCATGTGGTACGCCTGTCATCTGCTCCATTTGCTTCATCACCAGCGGGATCGCATCCATCTAGATTTTAGTCAGTGGTCTGGATCGTAGTAGGGGTCTCGATCGATATAGGGGTGTGGATCGCAGCCATCTTCATCAGCGAACCCATCTCCTTCTCCATGGAGTTCGTATCCTGGAATTTCTAGACTCCGCCTTCGGGATAGTAGCACTGAGCCAGATGCCTCCCCTTCTGCGCATGCTTCAAATTCATCGGAGGATGATGATCCATAGGAAGTGCAGTATGATCGTTATCATAGGGTAATCATCAGGACTGAGGGCAATGGGTAATATTTACTTATTATTTCTTTATTTTTGCTGAATTATAATAGCTACTCTTGTTTATTTAATGTAATTGCTATGTTGCAGGTTCATATCTAATCATCGCACTACAAAGATAATCACTTAAGCTCTTGGCCAGTTGTATAATACACCCTATGTGACTTGGAGTGACTTTCCACTGGAGCTCGTACAACAAATTTTCAACCAATTCAGAGTTTTAATATAATTCTTATCTATTTAAGCATTATATTAACAATATTTTCATCCAATGTTACATACTTTATTTGTAGACTAAGTGTGCCTGGGAGGACCGGTATAACAGTGAAATTCCTGCAAATTTTTTGTTCAAATGTCGTAACAGACTATCTGATTCCTTCTCCTCTGCTCGAAAGAAGAGCAAGAAGCCTTCATGGGTTCTACTAGATATATGGGAGGATCTGCCGAGGCAGTGGACCACCGAGAAATTCGAGAAGAGGAGTGAATAGGGAAAGAAGGCTCGAGCATCTGAGAAGGGTGGCTCCTTGTACTGTGTGGGAGGAGCATGGGGACTGCGAGGAGACTACTGGTAATTTCTTAAAATATTTACATCTATTTTTAACAAACTATATTTATATACTTTAATTTAGTTAACACGTTTTATTATATTTGTAAGAAAAAAAATATGGGAGGAAGATGACTCATGATTAGTTCTTCATGGAGACTCACATCCGGAAGAAGAAGGTACCGACACATCCAACTAGATGGGTCGAGGACCAGGCGGAGACTCCATATATGTAAGTTCCAAAACTACTATAACTTGAAATTAATGTTTATAATATTATATAGTTAATACTTTTCTATCTTCTAAATAAAGGGTCACTACAAGGCTAATGTGGAGGAGTACTCAGAGCTTGCCACAAAATGAGCAAGGCGAGCGACCACCCATTTCAGACGAAGAATCGTAGAGGATATGGTTGGATGTTGTCAGTGGTCCTAAAAAGGGGATAGCATACAGCCTTCTAGAGAGATCATTTCGGTGCTATAGGGATAGATTGCAAGGTATAGGGACTTCCGCCCAAGGCAAGGCAATTGATAGGTCGACTATCTCGTCAATGGAAAAGAAGATTGCAAAGATGACAACAGAGCTTGAAGAGACAAAGGTTAGAGAACAAAAGAGAGATGAAAATTTTGTACCATTCAAGTTCAGCTACAAAGAGGGACGAACAATTTAATCTCCTTCAAGGTCAGCTGGCCAATATTCTTGCTAGTGGTGCTTTCCCCATTCCTCGATGTCGTAAGCCTTCCCTATATGCTAATACTTCTCGTCGTGATCCTTCGAACCATGCTGACGAGGAAGGTTCTAGTAGTGAAGATGAAGATGATGCAATATAAAACTCATGGTGTCATGACCTAATTTCATATTAGGCCGTGATAGTGTCTAGCACCATTGCTAGACAAGTCGACAACGAATAACTTAATAAACATTTCCATTTTTACTGATTTTCTGTATAGTGATTCTTCCTTAACTTAGAAGATTTAATACGATGTCGATTTAAATTAATAGGTGAAACTAGTAGAAATAATCGTAAGCAGACAATAAAACCCAAAAGCCATAAGTCTACTAATACATGCAAAGATCTAGTGTCACAAGTGTACGGGAAACTTAGTATATTATACAAAAGAACTATTCTACTGTCTGAAAAGGATTAGACAGGAACCAAAAAAAAAAAAAGACTCTGAGATGCTACTAGACGGCTCAGAAAGGGCAGCTCATCGTGGAATCTCGAATCAAGTCAGGGATGCGCGCCGGATGCGTATCCAGATGCACCTACCTAAGATACTGCACAGTTAAGTGCACAAGTGTAGAGTGAGTACATAAAACAACATGTACCCAGTAAGTATCCAGTCTAACCTCGAAGAAGTAGTGATGAGGGGTCGACTCCGACACTTACTAAGGGCTAAAAATATGAAAATATGAAATTCTAAATCTTTGAACTCCTTTCATGTATTCAAACGTGCACGTGAGCGCTCGGTATCAGCTGTGCATCGATGGCTTGTGACTTCCATGAATGAGATGTGATTTTAGCATGTTTGGGGCCAGTCTGGAGGACTTGAGGCCGGATTTTATTCTATGGCTTGAGTACCGAGATTTTGTTTGTGTGAGCACATGTATTTGGGGACTTATATGTCTGTTAGTGTTCTAATTGACGAGACTTGGTGACTACATGACTATGTGGTGAGTGTTATTTGAGGGTGAGATGTGTTTATATTGCTTGATTCTGACAAAAAGGGATTGACTGGATATGTAGCGAGAACCGTTGAGTGTTTGACTTCTGTCTGGAGATGATTTGTGATATTTAATGTTTTGAGTTATGTATGAGCTTATGAAGGATTTAGTTGAACCCCACTGCGGTATTGTGGCAGTGATAGCGTATGGGCATTGAGAATTACTTTTTGTTTTATCTATGGCTTTGAGCCAAGTGGGGGAGTCTGCTAATGATTAGTTGGTTGCCCGATGATGTGCTGTATTGGTTTCAGTTTGGGGTATACTGGTTGATCAGTTATGACCTACAGAGGTGGAGTTGAGAATGACTCGAGTAATGGAAAAATTCTAGATACATGTTGTATTATACTATATGGGGATATGAGTCTCATTGCATGATTGAGTTGTTATTTGTAAAGGAAGTAGTGTGCGTAAAGTAGGAGTTTGCTTGGTTGCCTAGGGGTGTGGGTTAATCCCTTGGGTGTTGGTGTGGTAATGGGGTACAGGTCGTTCGATTTGCTTGATCAGTTTAACTGACATTTACATTGGAAGGTGTCAAGGTTTGTGACATTTCTATATCGTTGCAGATACTACATTGTGGTATTATGAAAGGGGAAGAATGGTTTAAATCCATAGGAGGTCTCTTTGGAGTAAGTATTGAGATGTGATACATTTGGGGTACCTAAGAGATGTTCGGTGGCTTATGAGCCTCAGGGCGACGTGGTTCAGTGCTAGGGTCTTGTGTGGGGAGTCTAAGTTGAAAATTGCAGTATTATGACAAGAAGAATTTTCAATTCGAGGCCAAGTCAAAAGGAACTTGGATAAATAGGACCGCTTTGTAGTGGGTCGGATCGGCATGCTAAGGGATATGGTTAGTTCTTTGGGTGCTTATGAGGTAATTATTTTTCTACATATGTTTCCTAGCAATGCTCTTGGGTGTTGGTGACCTGTGTAGCGTGGTTGAGTTAGAAGGATTCAGTTCTGACGGTTGGGTGTTGTACAAGTGGGAGTCGAATAGTTCCTGATGGTTTCTACCATGGTTGGAGATATGTATTTTCTACTGGCGTGAGGAGCATGAGAGGTATAGTGATTTTCCTTCTAGATGGGATCAAATGTAAGTTCTTGACTAGTTGGGTACGTAGTTGCCTGTGGCTCGGAAGGGGTTATGAAGTATCCATATTTATCATAGGATGGCATGGTGCACGTGGTACGTTGTGTAGAGTCGAGATTTGCATGTGTGAGTTCACGGTTTAGTTCTGGAAGGATGGTCAAAGTTCTTAGGCAGCATTGGCAGTTTCAGATGACTAAGTAAATGATATTTATTGGTGGCTTGAAGTATTTCATGTGGAACAGCGTTTCGATGGGATCACTCATTGTAGAAGAGTTATGTGGAAGTATGATCCTCGGTGTCAGATTCGTGTGTTTTGGTTTTACGATGAGCATGGTGTTGTGATGGTAAGTGTTAATGGAGGAATAGTCCTCTCATGTGAATATTTTCTATGATTTGAGTTCGTGGGATATTACTATTGAGTGCACGAGTTGCACAGGTTATAGAATTGGATTGTATTGATGCGTCATGTCATCAAACTGGTCGTGTTGGGGGAGAAGAGGTCATGGGAACTAGAATGAATATTTTCAGAATTGTCTACAACATAGTTGGAAGGATAAATATCGGGAGTCGGCTTAGAAATTTGCTATAATTCTTGTTTGGGAAGGGGGAGCTTCATGTCTGATTGATCGGACGAATGGTTGTTCGTTTCTACGCGTTTCTGTCATCATCGGCAGTATATGAAAGCGTTAGAGCGAGGCATTTCTTGATAAGAGGTTATGTACCGGTATTGAGTTGCTCTGAGCAGCTATTGTGATTAGGACTTATCGCTATGGGTGTTTGACTTACGCGGTGTATTATGTGATTTCATCTAGGCTCCGTATATGGCTTGATCCAGCATGTTCATACTTGTTCAGTTTATAGTTATGGAATTTTTGATCTTGTATATTATTTCAGAAGTGGGAATTTGGTTCTAAGGTTTATGGGTCAGGATTGGATTTCAAAATTTCAATTGTGTTGTGCTATTGGACCTATATGGGATAGGGTGACGTGGGGTCACCCCCGGGTTATGTGCATGGTAAGGTTATTCGGCGGTTTGATGGCTTTTGGAACAACTCTTGGCACGTTCGAGGATGAACGTTTGTTTAAGAGGGGGAGAATGTAACGACCCGGTCGGTCGTTACGTAGAATCTGCGTTTATATTTACTGTTATTGCCTCGTCACAGCTTGGTTAAATCGTTCTTGATGTGTTAGAGTTGGTAGGCTCGGAATCGGAATAATTATAATGAGAATTTAGTCACTTAGTCTTTAAAAAAATAGCCTTAGAGTTAGAAAAGTCAACTGAGAGTTGTCTTAGTGGTAAACGACCTCGAAATGCAGATTTTATGGCTTCATTAGGTGATTTGGGACATAGGAGTGTGTTCGGAATATTTTTGTGAGGACCGGTGTAGAATTAGTCTTGAATTGGCGAAAGTTAGTTTTGCTAATTTTCGGTCGGCAGTGGAAATTAGGCTATCGGGGTCGGAATCAAATTCCAACAGTTGGAACAGGTTTGTAATGTCATTTTGGATATGTCTACAAAATTTCAGGTCAATCGGAGTTGTTTTGCATAGTTTCGACATCGTTGGTGGATTTTAGAAATTTCAATGTTCTTAGGCTTGAATCCAATGTGATTTTTGTGTTTTGATGTTATTTTTAGTGTTTTGAGAGTGCAACTAAGTTTGAATGATCATATATGATATGTTGGTATATTTGGTTGGGGTCCCGAGGGGCTCGGGGCTCGGGTTTTGGCTAATTTCAAGTTTTCAGCTAAATTTGGTACTTTTCAATTGTAATTCATTCCTTAAGCATAATTTGATAATAAAAATCTGAACTTGGTAGATTTGGAGTACTCAGATGCCGAATTTAGAGGCAAAGGCACAGCGGAATAGTATTTTAGCCGGTTTTGAGGTAAGTAACGTTTCCAAACTTGGTTCTGAGGGTTCGAAACCCCGAGCTCAATGATTTATGACTATAATTGAGGTGACGCACATGCCAAGTGACGGGCGTGCGAGCGTGCACCGACTATTTGTTGCATGGCTTATCCCATGGCACTGCTTTGGTTATTCCCTGATGATATCTGTGCTTCAGTTAATGTGGTATTTGTGAACCTGTTAGGAATCATGTTAAGTATAAATGCTAGGCTTTACGCCGAAAATGCTGAGACCCAAGTGGTCGTATATTACTGTCTCATTTTGTGATTAATTGATTTCATATACTCAATCCTGTTATAGCATATCACTTCGTATCTCAGTCTCAGTATTGTTAATTATATGCATACTTATCATTGTTTCGGGCTGATGGATGCATCTGTAATCCATGTGAGTGAGACTGAAGAGTAATGACTGAGTGAGGCCGAGAGCCTGTTATTGAGACAGTTATGAAATTGTACTGCACACCGCAACGCTAATTAAATCATGCCTTCGTTGTCTTGATATGGCGCTTAGGCCACTAGGGCCCCTCCGGAGTCTTTACACCCCCAGTGAGCGCATTGATGATGAGGGATGGATCTTCCCTGGGCATGGATCTTGTCAGAAGCTGATGTTATGTGAGGGGTGGATCTTCCCTAGGCATGGATATTGTCTGAGTGTTGTATTTCGGAGATGGATCTTCTCCGTGGGGGTTGGACTAGACTTTTTCCTCAGTACGGAGTGACTACGGTCACCGGTGTTTATGCATATTTCGGGATGGAACTTCCCTGGGCCTGATAGCCATATATAGTACTGAGTGGACTTATGTGGGAAGTTGTGAGCACTATGTGCATTTCACTTACTGTGACATGTTGGCATGTAGAACATATGGAGGTATATCTAGCATATTCTGCTGTTATTTTCTGATAAACTGTGAACATGCCTAAATTTTGTACGCTGATGATTTAATTATTGAGGTTTAGTCTGTCACTACCTCTCAGCCCATAGTTTGGGTTCGCTACTTCTAAGTTGGTGTACTCATGTTACCCCCTGCACATTGTGTGCAGATCCAGGTACACCATGACCCGGTAGTGGATATTGAGCAGCTGTCAGAGTTTCATTGGGGTCGTCGAGGTAGCAGCTAGCGATCGCGACCACGTCTTCTCTTTCTTATTCTACATGCTGTTATTTATTTTGAGACTATGTTGTCCATTTCTCCTTTCCTTGCTTTATGTTATAGTAGCTCATGACTGAGTGACACCGGATCCGGGGTTGAAAGTTTTAAATTTTGTTTTTCAAATATTGTTTCTAAACTTCAGACTCTTAGTATTATATATAAATTCGTTTAAAAATCATAGTTTTACTGGAAATTGAATTTATCTTAGAAACAAAGGGGTAAAGATAACAATAAAACTCAGAACAGGAACTAACTGAACAATTCTTCAACATTTTTAAGAACCCAAAACGCTTCCTTCATTTAAAACAAATGATCTCTCAGACAATATATTTATATACCAATTAGAAAAGGGGACTTTCAGTTCTAATATCACACACAATACCACCGAGGACGTTCGACTCGATCAAACATAAATATAAATTGTGCATTGTCGAGGGTCGAACAGCGTGAACCATAGATGCATCTATTAACCTGCCGAGGAGAATGGCCCGCTCCCATGAGAGTAATGGAAAGAATTACCCTGCTCACGAAATATACTTGTGACACGGTCAAATATAATTTTTATCAATAATTCATAACCCTTTTCTTGATTCTTTTAAAAATAAGACAAATCAACTTGAGGCCTTTAAACTCTTAACAATCCTCAACTTAGTTCCATTTATACAATTAGCATACGAAATCAAGTAACGGTTTCCACAACGGATGGTGTAAACCTAAAACTACCCGGACATAAAGAGGAATAGTTCCTATGTACGATTTCCACTAAGTTTCATGGTCAATTTCGTGGTAAAATCTCATTTTTTGTTAAACCCGAGGTTTTTCATCTAAACTCAGCATTTCTACCAATTTCCATGTTCAAATTTACCCATAATCTATGTGTTAAACTCACACTAGGTAGGAACTACTTACCTCCAAAAGCTAGGTGAAAATCCCTCTCAAAAAACTCCAAGAATCGCCCAAAGAGTGAGAGAAAATGAGTGCAAATAGCTTAAGTCTCGTATTAAATGAACCCTCACTGCCTCCAGCGATTTTGCACCTGCGGTGCCTAGGCCGCACCTGTGGTCCCGCTTCTGAGGACAAGGGTCCGCTTCTGCGGAAATTGGTTGGGCCGGCTGGGGTCGCTTCTGCGGACGGGCTCCCGCTTCTGCAAAAAAAAGGGGCCGCATCTGCGAAACTTGGGCTGCCCTCCTGGAACCGCATCTGCGGGGCTTGGCACACACTTGCGAGCTCTCACCTACGGCCCAAGGCTCGCAGATGTGGGCACACCAGAACTGGTGCACCAGCAGCCCTGTTGAGTTTCAAACTTTACTCGCGCATCATCCGAATGGCACCGGGGGCCCCCGAGGCCCCGTACCAACTTACCAACTAGTTTGGAATCATAAAAAAGACTCAGTTGAACTCTCGGAACGCCCTAAACAATATTAAAACTAAGAATCGCACCCCAAAACCAATTGAATCAAACTTAAGAACTTCAAGTTCTTCAATTCACTTCCAATGCGCCGAAATGTGCTTAAACTACTCGGAATGACACCAAATTTTTCGTGCAAGTCTAAAATGACATTACAGAACTATTACATGTCTCGGATTTCTGTTTGGACCTTGATATCACCGAAACCCACTCCAAACCAAATTTAAATAACTTCAAGAACCAATTTTTGATATTAGGCGCTGAAACACTCCCGGGTCATCCAAAACCCGATCTGAACATACGCCCAAGTCCTAAATCATTATATGACCTATTGGGACCGTCAAATCTTGATTCCAAGGTCATTTACTCATAATGTTGACCGAAGTCAAACTTGACCTTTTAAGCCAACTTTAAGGAACAAAGTGTTCCGATTTCCACCCGAACCCTTCCAAATACCGAACTAACAATCCCCACATGTCATAAAGCAGTAAAAGCATGTATGAGGAGCCTTGTTTAGGGGAACGGGATTCTAGAAAGCTAAACGACCGATCGGGTCATTACATTCTCCACCTCTTAAACAAAGGTTCATCCTCGAACGGGCTTAGAATCATACCTGAAGTGCTAAATAAGTGTGGATATCTGCTCCTCATGTCCTCCCCAGACTCCAAGGTCGCCTCCTCAACTGGTTGGCCCCTCCACTGGACCTTTACCACATAAATTCTCTTGGACCTCAACTGGCAATCCTGCCTAGCAGCAATAGCAATTGGCTCCTCCTCGTAACCCAAGCTCTCATCCAGCTGAATGGTGCTGAAGTTTAACACATGTGACAGGTCGGCATGATACCTCTGGAGCATAGACACGTGAAAAATTGGATGAACCCCTGATAGGATGGGAGGTAAAGCAAGTCTATAAGCAACCTCCCCAACTCTCCTCAACACCTCGAATGGGACTATAAACTTGGGGCTCAGCTTGCCCTTCTTCCTGAATCTCATAATACCCTTTATCGGCGAGACCTCCAAGAGAACATTCTCGCCTACTGTAAATGACACATCACGTGCCTTCTGATCCGCGTAACTTTTTTGTCTAGACTGTGCTGTGCAAAGTCATTCCTGAATCAACTTTACCATTTCCAAGGCATACTTAACCAAACCAGTACCATATAACTTAGCCTCGCCGGGCTCAAACCACCCAATGGGAGAACGACACTGTCGATCATATAAAGCCTCAAATGGAGGCATCTCGATGGTGGAGTGATAACCGTTGTTGTAAGAAAACTCGGCCAAAGGCAAGAACTGATCCCACAGTCCCCCAAAGTCAATCACACATGCTCGGAGAATGTCCTCAAGGATTTGAACTGTCAGCTCCGACTGTCCATCGATCTGAGGATGAAATGTTATGATAAGCTCCACACAGGTCCCCAACTCACTCTGAACGGATCTCTAGAAATGCGAAGTGAACTGAGGGCCTCTATGATATGATAGAAACAGGCACACCGTGTAATGGACTATTTCCCAAATAAAAATCTGGGCCAATCTCTCTGAAGTATAAGTAGTGGCAATTGGAATGAAGTGTACCGACTTGGTCAACCTGTCAACAATGACCCAAACTGCATCGAACTTCCGCTAATCCGCAGTAACCCAACTACGAAGTCCATAGTGATGCGCTCCCACTTCCACTCGGGTATAGTCATCTCCTGGAGTAGGTCTCCTGGTCTCTGGTGCTCATACTTAACCTGCTGGCAATTTAGGAATCTAGCTACATACTCAACTATGTCTTTCTTCATCCGCCACCACCAAAAATGCTGCCTCAGGTCCCGATACATCTTCGTAGCACCTGGATGAATGGAGTACCAAGAACTATGTGCCTCATCAAGAATCCTCTCTCTCAGGCCATCGACATTAGGAACACATAGACGACCCTGGAGTCGCAGAACACCATCCATGCCAATAGAAACCTCTTTGGCACCACCTTGTAGTACCGTCTCTTTGAGAACTTCCAAGTGCGGATCATCAAACCGTCAGGCCTTGATCTACCCTAATAATGAGTACTGAGCAACAACACATGCAAGAACTCGGCTGGGCTCTGAAATATCCAACCTCACAAGTTTGTTAGCCAAGGACTGAATGTCCAAAGCTAGTGGCCCCTCCTCTGGTGAAATGAATGCCAAGCTACCCATACTCTCTGCCTTCCTGCTCAAGGCATCCGCGACTACATTCGCCTTGCCTGGATGATAAAGAATAGTGATGTCATAGTCCTTCAATAACTCAAGCCATCCGCACTACCTCATATTGAGATCCCTTAGCTTGAACAAGTGCTGCAAACTACGGTGATCAGTGTAGACCGCACGAGACACCCCATATAAATAATGCCTTCAAATATTAAGAGCATGAAAACAATCTCGGCCCACACCAAATCGTGCATATGATAATTCTTCTCATGGGGCTTCAGCTGATGTGAAGCATATGCAATAACTCGCCCCTTCTGCATCAATACACAACCCAAGACAACGCGTGAAGCGTCGCAATACATAGTATACATCCCCGAACCAGAAAGCAACACTAGAATTAGTGTTGTAGTCAAGGCTATCTTGAGCTTCTGAAAGCTTGCCTCGCAATCATCGGACCAACGAAACTGAGCACTCTTCTGGGTCAATCTAGTCAAAGGTGCTGCAATGGATGAAAAGCCCTCCACAAACCGACAGTAATAACCTGCTAAACCCAAGAAACTCGTGATATCAGTTGCCGAAGTGGGACGAGGCCAACTCTGAACTGCCTCAATCTTCTAAGGATCCACCTTAATACCCTCGCCTGATACAACATGTCCTAAGAATGACACTGAATCTAACCAAAACTCACACTTAGAGAACATTCCCGCAAAGTCTGGAGCACTACTCTCAAATGCTGCTCGTTTTCCCCTAGGTTGCGTGAGTAAAACAAGATGTCATCAATGAAGACAATAACAAAGGAATCAATGTAAGGCTTGAACACCCTGTTCATCAAGTCCATAAATGCCGCTGGGGCATTAGTCAAGTCGAAGGACATCACTAGAAACTCATAATGGCCATATCTAGTACAGAAGGCAGTCGTCGGAACATCTCAGTCCCGAATCTTCAATTGATGGTACCTTGATCTCAATTCAATATTAGAAAACACCCTAGCACCCTGCAACTGATCAAGCAAATCATCAATGCGCAGCAACGGGTACTTGTTCTTAATGGTTACTTTGTTCAACTTGCGGTAATCAATGCACATCCGCATAGTCCCATCCTTCTTCCTCACAAATAATATTGGTGCCCCCTAAGGTGATACTCTCGGCCTGACAAACCCCTTTGCTAGCGACTCCTCAAGTTGCTCCTTCAACTTCTTCAATTCTTTCGGAGCCATACGATACGGTGGGGTGAATATAGACTGGGTTCCTGGAGCCAAGTCAATGCATAAATTAATATCGCAATCTGGCAGTATGCCTAGAAGGTCAGAAGGAAACATCGGAGAACTCCCGGACTACTGGCACTGAATCAATCCTTGGAGACTTTGTGGTAGTATCCCGAACATAGGCTAGATAAGCCAAGAAACCCTTCTCGACCATATGTCGAGCCTTCAGGAAAGAGATAACCCGACTAGATGTAGTAACAGACGAACCCATCTACTCCAATATAGACAACTCTGGAATTGCTAATGTAACAGTCTTGGCATGGCAATCAAGGATGGCGTGAATCGGAGATAACCAGTCCATGCCCATGATGACCTCAAAGTCGGTCATATAAAGTAACAGAAGGTGCGCTCTAGTCTCGTAACTACATAATGTGACCACACAGGACCGATAGATCCGATCCACAACTGTAGAATTGCCGACATGAGTGGAGACATAAACAGGAGTACCCAAGGACTCACGAGGAATATCTAGGAAATGAGCAAACAGAGATGATACATATGAATTGGTAGACCCTGGATCAAATAATACCAAAGCATCCCTATCGCAAACAGAAATAATATATGTGATCATGGGATCTGAGGCCACTGCATCTGGTCTGGATAGAAAAGCATAGAATCTAGCTGGAGCGCTAGCTAGCTGACCTCCCCATGCCTAGCCTCCACCTCTAGGACGGCCCCTACTCGCATGTCCCCCACCTTTGGGCGGTCGGGCAGCTGGTGCTGCAATCATGGGCTGATGACCCTGTTGTACTTCCTTGCCCCGAAGTATGGGGTAAAATCTCTTCATGTGACCTAGATCTCCACACTCATAACAACCCCTCGGTACCATAGATTGTTGCCCTGAAGTCTGAACCTGATGTCATGTATACCCACTAGGAGAACCCTGGACGGCTGGTGGGCGGTATGAACTCTCTAGCATAGCACTGAAATAGGGTCACGTCGGAGCACCCCGAGGAGGTGATGGTGCTGAATATGTCGGCCTACTAGGCTGACCCCTCCCAAAATAACCTCTGCCTGTGACCGGGGCACCCCTAAACTCTCCATAGAATCAGTTCCTCATGTCCTGTTGCATTTGTTCTCTACCCCTCTAGAGATAGCCCTCAACACTTTGAGCAATCTCCATTATTAGCTGATAACCACTGTCGATCTCAACCTCCCGGGCCATACTAGCCCGAATATTGGGGTGCAACCCCGCAACAAATCTTCGCACTCTCTCTGCGTCGTTAGGAAGTATCTTAAGTGCATCGTGAGACAACTTATATAATCTTGCCTCATAATCGGTCACTAACATCTGACCATTCTCTAGTTGCTCGAACTGACCTCATAACTCTTCCCTCTGAGAGGGTGGAATATACCTGTGCAAGAAAATCTGTGTAAACTGATCCCAAGTCATAGAAGGAGAACCCGCTAGTCTGCCAAGAAGATAAGACTGCCACCACCTACGGGCCCTGCTCTCCAGTTGGAAAGTAGTGAAATCCACCCCATGGGACTCCAATATCCTCATGTTGTGTAGTCTATCCCTATACTTGTCAATGAAGTCCTGAGGATCCTCATGGTTCTCACACCAAAATACCTGAGGGTGAAGCCTAGTCCATCTGTCCAAAAGCTTTTGTGGCTCGTCGGCCGCAGCTGATCTAGGATCAGGCACAGCTGCTGCACCTGGCTGGGCTGCGTCCACGGGAAGATTTCTCGGGGTATAATATATGACGGCTGTGATCACGCCCAACTATGCCTTATAAAAAGGACTAAGTGGTCGCTGCAAATATATTCCGAATATTACGTCCAGAGTTGAATCCCACAGGGAATTAACCTATCAATTACTACTATCAGACTCACACAACTCCACGTAATTAACTTCCCAAGATATTTAAATAACAAATGGTTGGTTTTCTACTAACTATTACTTAATGAAACTATAGTAACTAAGAGCTAACTAAGAATGGGTTGTAAAAGATTTGCCTAAACTTCTCTATCGATCATGAGCACTTTGACTGCCGCAAATCTCTCTTGAGTAATTACGACAATATATTAGACATACTCTTCCGAGTTACGTTAGCTAGCTTTAATTACAGCTAACTTAGATCGTTCCCAAGGTTTTGTTATCCCTAGTCCCAACCATTAAACCCTTCGTTATTGATCCCTCATATACGTCGGGAGTGATGTTGTTCAACAACTACCTAAATATGCACTCTCTCCCAAGTAATACATACTAAATAGGCACAGCTAATTGAGGGCCCTTCAATTAACTACAACAAGCATGTAGTTGAACAAATAGAGATTAAACTTTGGAAACCTATATTAACACAGTAGGAATTTCATCCTTCAATAGGTTCTATAAAAACCCTATATTAGATGTTTACCTACTCATACTAAAATAAGATAAAGCAATAAGATGGTTCATAATTCACAAATTAATGATAAAAAGAAAAGAATGAAAAACTCTAATGATGACTTGACGTGCTCTCACTTGTTCTTGCCTCCAAGTGAGTCTAAAACAAGCTTGAAACTGACTTTGGGCGAGTTTTTGGGTTTATACAGGGTTAGGTTAATTTTCCCAACGAGTTACACTTTAGCCCCTGAAGTTCCTAACCGTTAAACGCGCGACCGCGGTCGCTGTCCTGACCGCGGTCATTTGCTTCATTACTGTTTCATCCTGCCTTCCACCGCGCCCAGGGCCACGGTCGCGGTTGTACTTTTAACTGTTTTCTTTGCCTTTTCTTGCTCTTTTTCATCCGGGCTATTCTCAATTGGCCTTGTATGTATAAATTCGACTTCAAAACACTCTTTATTTTACTCCTAGCTCGGAGTAGCTCCTTCAAAGCATAAAAATATCAATTAGAGCATTTTGTTATCATTTAGCATTCAAAACATCAATAAAGTATGGTTAATTTAGAGCATAAATAGCATCGACATTGCATTATATAGGCTACTATCAACACCCACACTTAAACCGTTGCTAGTCCTCGAGCAACAAAACAACACTCTACAGGCCTAATCCTTATTGGTTAACTTCCCTACTCCTCAAACCAGGAATAATTCACAATGGTGGACTACCTTAGGTAAAATCCACTCCTCAAGAGCGGACTCTCTCTCTAGCCACGTAATGTCCCTAACCGGCTCTCTTACTCTCAGTCAGAGGTCCAGATTTACCTTCCTTTCATGAGTCAAGTGCCTAATCACCCCAAAAGAGACTTATGTCATAGTCAGTATAATTCACACACTGAGGACTTCAAATAAACACAATTTCTCTCACCCTCAGAAAGAAATTCTTGTGCCACATAAATGCACCATAAGCTTGTCCGTAGTGTATTGCTCTACTAATCGAGCTCATTCAGTCTAGAATCAAGTAGGACTTTATTTGGTTGTAATGTTGGCTGCGGGACGGGTAGGATACATTTGAATATAAGAGTGACTATACTTCCCTAAGCACTTTAATACAATTTTCACATTTAAGTCCATATTTCTGTCAAACCACCATTCCACCTTTACATCAATGTGTTATACCCCCTACTTCTTTAAGCACACTCTTTTTTTTCAAAAGCCACCACCATTAGAGACTTATTCTTTAAACAATACAGCTTATTTTCTCTCTCTCTTTTTTTCTTTCAATTCTGGTGGCTTTTAGTATTAACTGTCACACCGTGCACCTTTATTCATATTTTCTCAGTTCCACTCAAAAGCCCAACCAACCACCCCACACTTTAACTTTTCCATATTCATCACAATTCAAGTGCTTATAAGAGGTGATAGGGTTCAACAAGATGGACAATTCAAAAATTGGGTAAGGCTTGTAATATGGTTGCCAAAGAAAACAGGATTACATGCTCAAAGGGGTTAACTATAGTATATACAATCATGTGGGTAAAACATAAATAGATAGGTTCAACAAAGAAAAGCCTATATCACTTCCTAGACCTAATAAGACTACCATTTCGCTTCATAACACACAGGGCAAGTTTTAGGCATTGAATGTAAGCACAGAATACACAAAGCCTCACTCACACATGGTACATGACTCAATTCCGTTTGGATCATCAGACACTCTGCTCAAGGTACTTAAGCCAAATCAAGAACACACATTTTAAGGCTTTCTTTCTAGAGTCAACTAATGAGCCTAAGTGCCACACTAAGGTAATCTATATTCAAGGTACCATGGAGTTAGGGGATCCTATTTCCATTCTTTTCCCTCTCCCATAATTTCCTAACTAAAAAGAAAACTAACTACACCTGATTCAACTGAAAACCCTTGGAAA
This sequence comes from Nicotiana knightiana, assembly GCA_005239525.1. Taxonomy (NCBI): domain Eukaryota; kingdom Viridiplantae; phylum Streptophyta; class Magnoliopsida; order Solanales; family Solanaceae; genus Nicotiana; species Nicotiana knightiana. Next base: position 72,873 of record ML409025.1, on the reverse strand, counting down.
AGAATCGTGGTTTAATGAAAAATCAAGGAGGAGTTGGTACACTACTACAAAAACCAAAATCTTTTTTTTTTGTTCGACTTAAGTCCCTCAAGAAACCCGTCGAGAGGTGTCCATCTTCGGTCCAAGTCGAATTTAATTAAGACAAAACAAAATACCAATCAACTACATACAAATATACAATAACAAACAAACATCCCCCACCCCATACTTAAAAAATTTGGCATGTCCCCATGTCAAGTGAATTAAAGCAGAGTAAGGTAAGGGGACTTCCCTGGTGCTCAATCCCGATCAGAGACACTGCCAGGATCGAGGTGACACGCTCTTCCTAGCGCCCGTAGCCATTCCATTATCTTCTTCTCTGACTTAGCACTTTGAGTGGCCAGCGTATCAACTCTAGCACCCAGGTCAGTGACTGAAGTGCGCAGTGCAGCCATGTCCTGCTCCAATGCTGTCAAACGGGTACTCCGGCGAGCCTATGATGGGCCTGCCTTATCAGCAATATGCATATGTGGGGAAAAGTCATGCATAGCCCCCTCATCACCATCATAATCATCCACCTCATCTAAGGGATCATTTTGTCAGCTTCAGGTGCCACCGGGTCTTTCCCAATGGTTATTTTGCTCGCCCTGAACGCGGCCTTTACTTGCACCTTCCCATCTACATTAGGATTCTCAAGGACTCTTGCCGCGCTACATAGCCTGGTGACCAGAGAAGGGAAGTAGAAACCATACTTCTTCTCCTTTGAGTGAATGAACATCTCGTCCTGGATAAGTCGGGCTATGTCAAAATCGTGGCCATTGACGAAACACCAAATCACCGCCGCCCTTGGCCCATTAATATCAGTTGTGTTGCTTGATGGCAGCAGACGACTGTTGATGATTTTCAGCCAACACTTTGCCTCCCAAGTGAGAGAGGCTGAGTTCAGGGTGATTATAGGAGTAATCCATATTAACTCCCTGCCAGGCACACAGATGGTTTGGGAGAAGAGGTTCCAAGTGACAGGCTTTTTCTGATATGTCTGATAAAAATCTTCCTCCCCGTTGAAGACTGGAAACATGTACACTCGTCGGATAGCCTCGAGTGAAGCATTCACACGGGTGTTGTGCACTGTTACAACCCGATCAACATGCTCCGGCCAATTGGCATAGAATTCTCGTACCAACATTAAATTTCCCTCCTCTGTTTCCTCGAAAAAAATGTCGAAATGACATTTTCTCAATTCATGGTATATGTTTCGGCCTTCAATTCGAAGAGATGCCCTTTCAATGGCTTGTTCGGGCACAGGCTTCGTAGACGCCTTTTCATTAAACCTATCTTGGGCTTCTTTAGATACAAACTGGCTACTATCGAGCTGGCTCGAGCTAGTCTATGCCCGAGCTCTCGAAGGACCTCCTGACACACTGGTTGAGGAACCTGTGGTACGTCTCTTTCTTGATGGATGCATGGTACCTGGCAAAACAAGGGCCACTATTAGTAAGGGTGTGATTTGTGTGAACCTAGGGCGGTTACCCAGACTTCACCAACACCATGGTTACATTAGCATTTAAAGATCATTGGGGCAATTCCAAAAAACACCTAGTGTGCATGGGTCATTCAGCACAACTACCCCCATGGAGGTATAAATCCTCCCTAAATCAACCACAATAGCTATACATACTCATCCCCACCACAATCAAATTCTATACAACAATATCATGCTATTATCTACCATTATATACATTATCAACTAAAAAGAAGAAAGTTCTATTCTAAAACATGACACAAATCTGAAATTAAATTAAAAAAGAAAGAAAAAATAAGAGAGAAGAGAGAAAAAAGGCATGAACTTACTTGAAAGTGGTGAACAATTGAGATGGTAACTTGTGTACTTGAGAGATGAGAAAGAGAGAAGAATTTGTGAGGGGGAGAAGGTGGGGAGAAGAAGGAGAGGCATTTGGGGGGGTTTGAGGGGGGGGAGGGGGGGAAGAAAGATAGGCATTTGGGAAAGAGAAAAAATGGGGAGAGTGGGGATTGGGAACGGGTAGGTTTAGGTTAGTGGGTTTAGAAAAGAAAAAAGAAAATAAAAATTAAAAAAAAAATATTACTTACCTGCCGGCCGCGCCCAGCACCCGGTCGCGGTCGCTGGGCAAAAGTTCATCGAACCACCGTGCCCGGTCCACGCTCGGGACCGCGGTCACGATGGAAAAATAGTGGCTCCCTATTCCACCGTGCCCCAGACCGTGGTCGCGGTGCGGTCCTCCTAATGTTTTTTTTTTTCATAAAGTTTTTACCTTTCCGAAGTTGGCTTTTGACCCCTAATTTTCCCATGTGCACCAATATTTCCATGTACACTAATAAATTGGTTAGTATCGTTCACATCAAGCAAAACAACAAAACAAAAGAAAAAAATAGAACATGGGATGCCTCCCAAGAAACGCTTGATATAACGTTGTGTCACGATGATTACAACAATTCAATGGGTTGCCTCCGATGCAGCGCCTGATTTAATGTCGCGGCACGATGTAGATGAGCGCATTTAAGGTTCGCTCGACCTCTGGGGCTCAGTTAAATGGGTCACTGACACTTCCTTTATTTCATTCATGCCCACATAAGGTTTCAATCTATGCCCATTGACTCTAAACACGCGACAGTCTTTCTCTGCGGCAATCTCTACAGCACCTGAAGGGAGCACTTCAATCACACGAAATGGTCCAGACCATCGTGACTTTAGTTTACCCAGAAATTGCCATAATCTTGAATTGTACAGCAATACCATATCTCTGGGTTTGAAATTCTGCTCAATAATGTTCTTGTCATGCAACCTCTTCATTCTCTCTTTGTACAATCTTGTGCTCTCAAAATCAAGATAGCAGAACTCATCCAATTCATGCAATTCAGTGACTCTATTTGTTCCCGAAGTGTCCATGTCTAGATTCAATTGTTTCAGCGCCCACCAAGCTCTATGCTCTAACTCCACCGGCAAGTGACAGGCCTTCCCAAACACCAACTTGTATGGTGACATGCCGATTGGTGTTTTGAAAGCAGTTCAATATGCCCAGAGTGCATCATCTAACTTTTTCGCCCAGTCCGTTCTTGTGGCATTCACGGTTTTTGTTAACACACTCTTTATCTCTCTATTTGACCCTTCTACTTGCCCACTCGTCTGAGGATGATACGGAGTTTCCACCTTGTGGCGTACATCGTACTTCTCTAGCAATTTCTCGAAGGCTCGATTATAAAAATGAGTGCCTATGTCACTAATTATCGCCCTTGGGGTGCCGAAATGGGTGAATATGTTCTTCTTCAAAAACCCAATCACCACCCTTGCATCATTGGTGGGGAGTGCTGCAGCTTCCACCCTAGAACTTTCGCGGCTGTCCTGAGTCCTCTGAAATGTCCACCATATGCCGATGCGTGAAATGCATGCAAAACAGAATATTGATCTATCTTGGGAACACCTCTGGATCATATTGTCAACACAAATCCGAAACAGATAAGGTTCATCCCAATAATACATGTGGAAATCACGGTAAAACTTTTTCTCTTGCACAGAGGTAAGGTCATAGGGAACTATACCACTCGCCAGGTAGTTTGCAATGTCTGCATACCATGGCACTTCCTCAAGGCTCGTGGCGAGTAGTTGCTCACCTGGAAAGGTTTCCAGAATCTCTTCTACCTCAATTGCTTTTTCAGCTCTTTCCAGTTGCGATAAGTGATCGGCGACTTGATTTTTTGTGCCCTTTCAATCATGAATTTCTAAGTCGAACTCTTGTAGCAGCAGCACCATCGAATCAGGCGCGGTTTTGACTCTTTCTTCTCGATCAGTTACTTGAGAGTAGCATGATCAGTATAGACAATTACCTTGGAGCCTATCAAGCACGATCTGAACTTTTCAAACGCGAACACTACTACCAGCATCTCCTTTTCAGTCACAGTGTAGTTCGTTGGGCTCCACTGAAAGTTCTACTTGCGTAGTAAAATAGGTGCATGATTTTATCTTCTGCTGTCCTAGCACTGCTCCCACTGCATTGTCACTTGCATCACACATTATCTTGAATGGTTGCTCCTAGTCGAGGGCAACAATGATAGGTGTTGTGATTAGTCTCTTCTTCAATTCCTAGAATGCTACCCTGCAATCATCAGAAAACACAAAAGGTGACCTTTTTCTAGCAATTTCACAAAGGGTTAGCAATTTTGGAAAAGTCTTTTATAAATCTTTGGTAGAAATCGGCATGTCCAAGGAAACTTCTGATTGCTTTGACGGATGTGGGTGGAAGTTTTACTATCACATCAACCTTCGCGCGATCCACCTCAATGCTCTTTCTTGATACCAAGTGTCCCAAGACTATACCCTCTTGTACCATGAAATGGCACTTCTCCCAGTTTAGTACCAGATTAGTCTCTATACACCTTTTCAACACTCTACTTAGATTTTTAAGGCAGTCATCGAACGAATTTCCCACTACTGAGAAATCATCCATGAAAACCCCATTATTTCTTCTACCATGTCTGTGAAGATGGCCATCATGCACCTTTGGAATGTGGCAAGTGTGTTGCATGGTCCAAATGGAATTCTTCGAAAAGAAAAAATCCCATAGGGGCAGGTGAATGAGGTATTCTCTCTGTCCTATGGTGCAATAGAGATCTGATTGTACCCTGAGTACCCATCTGGAAAACAAAAATGGGACCTCCCTGCCAGTCTGTCTAACCTCTGATCAATGAATGAAAGTGGGAAGTGGTCTTTCCGGGTGGCCAAGTTCAACTTTCTGTAATCCATACAGATTCGCTAGCCTGTGACGGTTCGTGTAGAGATCAATTCATTCTTATCATTTTTCACCACCGTAACTCCACCTTTCGTTGCTACACATTACACTGGGCTAACCCAGTTGCTGTCAGAGATGGGGAATATGATTCCCGCATCTAACCACTTAATAATTTCTTTCTTCACCACTTCCTTCATATTGGGGTTCAGCCTTCTTTGGTTTTCTCTGGAAGGTTTGTGCCCATCTTCCAGTAGAATTTTATGCATACAGAACGCCGGGCTGATCCCCTTGGTATCTTCCATGGTCCACCCAATTGTAGTCTTGTACTCTGTCAGTACCTGCAAAAGTTGTTCTGCCTGCACATCTAACAAACTAGATGAGATAATAACAGGTAATGTGGAGTTAGGTCCTAAGAATACATACCTGAGATGGGTGGGCAGCGGCTTCAGATCCAACTTTGGTGGTTCTTCTATGGAGGGCTTGGCTGGGGGAGTTTCCTTTTTCTCTAAGTGCAGGGGCTCAAATTCGAGTGGTCTCTTCCAAAAAACCTTGCCCTCAAGAGCGAGAACCCATTCCGCCAATTCTTCACCATTAACCTCATCTAGGTTCATGAGACAAGCTGCTAGAGGATCCTCAATGTTCAAAGTCTCATCATCCTCTTCCAAGATTACATCCACGGCATCTATTAAAGAGCAATTGGCGAATTCACTTGGTCACCTCATAGATTTCTACACATTGAATGTTATTTCCTCATCATTTAATCTCATCTTGAGCTCTCCAGTTTCGCATTCAATTAGATCTCTCCCTTGTGGCCAAAAATGGCCTTCCCAAAATAATGGGAATTTTCTCATCAACCCGTTAATCCAAAATGAAAAAATCTGCTGGGAACACAAATTTCCCAACCTGCACCAACACATCATCAAGGATACCAGATGGCCTCTTTACTGTCCCGTTAGCCAGCTGCAATAACATGGACGTGGGTCTAGATCTTCCAATCCCGAGCCTTTTATAGATACCCAGGGGCATAATATTTATGCTTGCCCCCAAATCACACAGTGCCTTAGCAAATGCAAAGTTACCTATAGTGCAAGGAATTGTAAAGCTCCCTGGGTCAGACAACTTCTCAACAATGGGTCTCGTCACAACAGCACTGCAAGTCTGATTTAGAGTAACTGTCGCCAAGTCTTGGAAGTCAAACTTGCGGGACATAAAGTGCTTCATCATTTTTTCATAACCAGGCATCTCCTTTAAAGCATCAATCAATGGAATATTTACCTGAATTTGCTTCAACATCTCCAAGAACTTCTTATATTGCTCATGTTTTTTATATTTGGCCAATCTCTGTGGGAAGGGTGCTGGAGGTCGTTTATTTCCTGTGATTTGTTTTTTCTCTTGTTCAGGCACTACCTCCACCACCGGTTCCCATTCTGTCTCAACCTCTTTCTCAGCCTTTTTTTCTTTGCTGGAATCTTCCTGGGCATGTTGTAATGTCACCTCAGTTAACCCTGCTGGATCATCTACCTCAATGGGCACTAGCACAAGTGTCTCAGCAGGTCTGCTTTCGCGAGCTATCTCTTGCTCCAAGTCTAGGTCTCTACCATTATGTAGACTCACTGCCATTAGCTGCTTCGGGCCCTACTTCTTCGGATTTACCTGAGTGTTTGTAGGTAACATCTCATGAGGACGATTATTTAGTGCCATCGAAATCTGACCCAATTGGACCTCAATATTCTTGATAGCTGACTCGTGTGAATCTACTCTTTCATTCATTTTTGCGTTAGAACCAATCACTTGTTGCATTATTCCATCGAGTCTGGCGAACCCATCTTCCTGTCTCCCATTGTGTTTCTGTTGAGGTGTATAATAACCCTGCTGATGATTCTGATTGTTGTAGCGTTGTTTCCTTTCGTAAGGCACCACATTTCCTTGTGGTCGCATGGCCCCCATATTACTGTTATTATTGTGCTGCTGCAGAGCTAGCATGTATTGTTGATTCTGCTGATTCCATTTCTGATCACCTGGTCCCTGTCCCCCATAATTGGACACATAATTCATGTTTTCTGGATAGTGTTGGTGATCACCATCAGCACTCCACGGGCCACCAAATGACTGACTAATGCAAGATGTACATAAGCCCCCATTGGTTGTATCAACTATATGCACCTGCTGTTTCTGACATGTTTTTTCAACCTTTTTAGTTAGGATGCTCATTTGTGTCATCAGTGTGGCCATATTTTCAACAATAGAATTGGCTGGATCTAAGGCCACTGAGTGGAGCACTGGAGTAATGGGGTCATTTCTGGTTGTCCATCCAGAATTTTGTGCCATCTTGTCGAGGAGGATCTTGCTCTCTCTGAATGTTTTACTCAAGAATGCTCCATCGGCTGAAGAATCAACATTATCCTTTACACTATCTGCTAGACCCATGTAGAACCTATTCCCCAACATCTGCTCAAGAATACCATGGTGTGGACATAAAACTAGCAGCCCTTTCAATCTTTCCCACATCTCTTGCAATGTTTCTATTGGTTTCTGTCTGAAGCTCAAGATCTCATCGATTTGTTGAGCAGTCTTGTTGGGTGGATGAAATTTGTTCATAAATTGCTTGACTAGTTCTTCCCAAGTAGTGATGGAATTTATGGGGAGTGAATTGAGCCAAGTCTGAGCAGCTCCTGTCATAGAGAATGGAAACAACAATAGATTTATTGCTTCTGGAGTGACGTTGTGTTGTCTTTGTGTTTGACAGATTGACAGGAAATTATTTAAGTGATGTTGAAGATCTTCAATGTATGACCCCGAGAATAGTCTCTTGTTTTGCAACAAATGCAGCATATTGTTTATGATTTGGAATAAATCAGCCTGTATCTCCGGGACTACAATCGCGGTGGCTAAATTGTCTGTTGTGGGTTGTGCCTAATCATACAAAGCAATCTCTAGTACAAGAGGCTCTACCACCAGCTCATTTGGTTCCTCCAAGTTATCCCCATTATCTCTGTTGTTTACCAGTTCTGCCATGTCTGGTGCAAATTGTTCAGTTGAGTTTTGTTGTCGTTTGATTTTCCTGTTTTCTCGATTCAAGGCCTTGAAGACTTTCTGAGGATCTGATAATGCTTCAATCACTTCACCAGTTCTTGAGGAGTTTCTAGGCATGCAAGATGTGTCGTAGAATTTTCGCACATTTAACACCAATTACTTAGGTTTTAGCTCGTTATAAATGCATTTGCTCGTTAATTCTTATGAAGTTTTGATATTTTGTAGTACATCAGGCTTGAGGACCCGAAAACATGGAAATGAAGTCAAAAATCCGCAAAAGAGAAAAAAGTGCAAAAATGGCCGCATAATTCAAATGCGGACCGCAGAACTCACATGCGGACCGCAAACCAGGAGGGGCAACCGCAGAGTAAAATAGTTCAAATGGCCAAATCAAATGTAAATTATGTGTTCCATTATGCAACCACATAACAAGTTTGCGGACCGCATAACAGACCGCAGACTTCCAGAAGAGTCAGAGCCTCACAAGTTTGCGATGGAAAATGCGATCGCATAACAGATATGGGAATTGCATAACTTCTTTGCGATCGACATCTGGAACTCGACTCAGGAGATATGCATTGGAAATAAAAGATATGCGGACCGTATACCTGTTTTGCGACAGATATGCGGTCGCATAATTTGTCTGCAGGGGTATTCTTGTTTAATTTTGGCCCCGATAGCCCACTATAAATAGATTTATTAGGGTTTTGTGGGGGCATCTTTGTTTAACCAAAGAATTGTATTCTTATTCAAAGTTATTTTAAGAAGTACTCGGGCTTCTATTAACCAAAGAGATTAGCTAATAATAGTATTTAGACTTGTAAATAAGAAATAACCAAATAGATTACTTTTATGCAATAAGATAGCATAAAAGTAAGTATATTTCAGTAGTGGTTAGAACGTGTGTCTACAAGTGAGGTTTTACTCCTTTTTATAGGTAATTTGTTAACATAACGTCTACTCTTCTTAATGATTGAGCATTAATGACTAATAATATCATTAACGTAACTTTACAATTGGTAATCGTAACTGTTGCGCGAAGACTGTGTAACGTTTAGCTCATTGATTGAAGACCTTTGAATCTCCCCTTTATTCTGCCTTGGTTCATTCTGACCGTGTCTCTTCAACTCCTCAATTAGACTGGAGCTTCCGCTTCTAATTATCTCGTGGGTGTTTACCCCGTACCTCTTTGTTTTGTACCTCTTTCTAAGCTTTCATCCAACTTTTGCTCTTCCATTGCTCCACGTATATTGCTTTGTCATCCAAGATATTACACGTGTAATGTCTATTTTTTACCAATACAATCTTGTCTGAAAAAGAAGCTACAATACAAGGCATTGAATAGTCCATCTTTTGGAAGCTTTAGAGTGAAGAATCTTGCACTTTTGTAAGCATTATGACATTGAATATTGTTATCTTTTTGTATTTTAGCATGTGTGGCTAGTTTTAAATACTAAGGTTGTGGACCCTAAATGGGTGTAATGTTAATTGGTGTTTACCATTGAATATATATATATAATGGTTGGTTGGTATATATTTATTTCTCATTCTTCATTTATTGTTGGTGGTTGCAAACATTAACAAGTGTCATTTTACTCTTTCTTTACTTGGAAAAGTGGGTTAGGGTTTGGTAGAAGTAAATATCAAAAACTCAAGGCGTTAAACCTTGTTTAATAGAATCACTTAGGGATAAGTTGATTTAAATTTAGCACTAATTGATTGTTCTTAATTGCAACTCTTTTATATTTGGAAAAATCATAAAGAGGAAATACTACCCAACTATTGAAAAATATTGGGTAGTCATTTAGAGATCATTTGCATATCAAGGACCTTCCATTAGAAATATACCATATTAACACCGATAGCGTTACATTTCATTGAAGGGGAAACAACCTTGGTTTAGTTAATCAAATTATTTACAACTTTATAGAATCATACTTGGTACTAGTTTACTCAATTACAATACTCTTTTTTTAAGCTAACGGAATAGAATTACGATTTAAGTTAAGCTTCACACTATTCACATAATCTTTTCACGCTTATTCCCTGTGGGATTCGACCCTAACCTAGTTGGATTATTATATTTGACATCGAACTCTTTACACTATTTATTTAAGTGTAATTTGAGCGTATCAAATTTTGGCGTCATTGCCGGGGAATACGGTCTTTAAATTACTAACTAGTGTGCACTTTACTTTACATCTTTTCTATTCCATCACACGTTGCTTGGTGTGCTAGGTAAGAATCGATGAGGATAAAAAACCCTTTGCGGATATTGAGGAATACCTTGATGATACCAACGCCATTCTCCCTCCGCGGGTTGAAGCTACTACATTCAAAGTGGAACACGGGTTAATCATGATGCTCAAGGCAGAAGGATTATTCAGAAACTCCACTGATGATGATCCAACGCAACACTTAGGAATTTCTTGGGTGTGTGCGTCATGCATAAACAGAGCAACGTGACAAATGATGCCCTGAGACTGCGGGTGTTCAATTACTCGCTAACAGGAGAGGCGAGAAAATGGATTCAAAATCTACCTCCTCGGTCTATCACTTCTTGGCCCGAACTTGTCCGAGCCTTCTTATCCAAGTGGTTCCCACAGAGCAAGAAATCTAAGCTCAGAGACCAAATCTTCTTCTTTAAACAACTACCAGGAGAACACTTACATGAGGCGTGGGACCGATTCAAGTTGTACTTAGTGAGGTCACCGAACTATGTTTTTCCGGATACTATTTTAATGGAGAAATTTTACATGGGTCTGGATCCACTGTCCCAGTCCATAGCTAAAAATGCAGCAGACGGATCTTTCATGGACAAAATGTTCCCCAGGATTACACAGATTCTAGACAAGATGGCCAAACACAATCAAGCATGGAAATCTGAAGATGCAAGTGGTGGAATTTCATACAGTACTCCCTCCCTAATCAACATGATCAAAGAAAACCAAGAGAGAGACCGAGTGATTGTCGGTCTTGACACAAATATTGATGTGCTAACCAAGATGTTCACGAAAAGTCAAACAAAGAAGGTAATGGTTGTGGAAGACATGCAACCAATGGGAAATCAAGAGTTAGAAGAAGCAAACTATGTTCATAATTCTCAAGGTGGTTATCTCCAACAAAATCAATGGAGGCCAAACCTGCAAGGGCTAGGCCAACAAAATTGGCGTAATGATCTAGGTGGGTCGAGTCAAGGAAATTGGAGCAACAACAACAACAATTGTGCCAACCGGAGTTCCAACCCCTATGTTACACTAATGGGGCAATATTCTAACTCATCGCACTGCAAGGAGGTTTCTTCAAGTGAATCCAAGTTGGAAGGAATACTTGAAAAGATCTTGCAAAAATAAAGAAAGAGGCGACGCTACAATGAGAAACATGTCCGAACTTGTGGGGTCACATACCGCCTCTATACAAAAGCTTGAAATGCAAATGCGAGACTTGTCAAGGGAACAAAATCCAAAGCTCAAAGGTACCCTCCCAAGTGAGACAATTGCCAACCCAAAAGGGAATGTGAGTAGTCCATCTCCTCATTGCATGGCTATTACCACGAGAAGCGGTAAAATACTTCAAGGTGAAAAAGAACAAGTGGTTGAAGTAGATGATCTTGAGCAAGAAGTTGAGGCACGAGTTGAAGTGCATGTTGTTGTTGAAAGTGAGTAGCTCCCCAAAAGGTGAAGGTCCAAAAATAATGACATGATGAGGAAAAGGAAAAGGTGAAGGAGACCCAAAAGCTCCACCACCAATTCCTCGACCTACTCCTCCATTCCCTCAAAGGCTTGTTAGAAGGGTAGATGATAGAAAGTTCGAGAAGTTTTATGACATTGTAAGCAATTGTCGGTGAACATTCCATTCTTGGAACTTCCAAGAGATGTCGGGATTTGCCAAATACTTAAAGGACTTGATGACTAAGAAAAAATCCACAAAAAATTAAGTGGTGAGTATGACTCGCCGGGTTATTTATATTATTGCAACAACAACCGTCGAGAAGAAAGAAGACCCGGGAGCATTCACCATCCCATGTACTATTGTTTTGCAAGATTTTGCAAGGGCACTTTGTGACAATGGGGCTAGCATTAACTTGATGCATCTTGCTATTTACAAGCAAGCGGGATTGGGTTTGCCAGGACCTACAAGTATGAGGTTGAAAATGTCCGACCATTCAATCAAGAGACCCGTGGGAATTGTTGATGATGTCCTAGTGAAAGTGGGAAAGTTCCTTCTCCCGACCGACTTTGTGATCCTCGATTGTCAGGTCGAAAAGGAAATTCCTATCATATTGGGGAGGTCATTCCTTGATACGGGAAGAGCTTTTATGGACTCGGAACGAAATGAAATCAAGTTCCGAGTTAATGATGAAGAGGTCACTTTCCAAGCTAGTAGTGGTATGAAGTTGCCGAATGCATATTAATGGATCTCGGTCATTAAGGTTATTGATGAGGTGGAGGATGCAAGTGATATGAAGATGGAAGAAGAGTGCCTCGGTGAGGCCTTGGCGGCAATATTGGCAAACTTTGATAGTGAGGACATGGAGGGGTATGTGGAAGTCGTGAATGCATTAGAAGGACGTGGGTCCTACACGTATGCACAGAAGAAGCTCTATCTTGACTAGAGAAACTCCTCCCGCAAAGCCTTCCATCATTGAGCCGCCTCAACTTGAGCTCAAGCCACTTCCACCATAATTGAGGTATAAATTTCTTGGCTCCAATGATACTTTACCCGTAATTATTTCTTCTTTGTTCGATGATGTGTAGGTAAGTCAATTGTTGAATTTCTTGCGGGAACACCGGCAAGCAATTGGATGGACAATACTGGACATCCGAGGAATTCCCGCCGGAATTTGTGAGCACAAAATCCAATTGGAGCAAGGAAGCAAGCCTAGTGTGGAACACCAAAGGAGATTGAATCCATCGATGCAAGAGGTGGTAAATAAGGAGATCATCAAGTGGTTGGATGTCGTGGTGGTCTACCCCATCGCAGATAGTTCTTGGGTGAGCCCGGTGCAATGTGTGCCGAAGAAAGAAGGTATGACCGTGATCCACAATGAGAAGAACGAGCTCATCCCAACAAGGACTGTTACCAGGTGGAGAGTGTGTATGGATTACCGGAAGCTTAACAGTGCCACATGAAAAGACCATTTCCCTATGCCTTTTATTGATCAAACGCTTGATCGGCTAGCGAGAAGGTCATTTTATCGCTTCCTTGATGGATATTCCGGCTACAACCAAATCAACATTGCATTGGAGGATCAAGAGAAAATAACTTTCACATGCACATATAGGACTTTTTCTTTTAGCCAGATGCCGTTTGGGTTACGCAACGCTCCGGCTACGTTCCAAAGGTGCATGATGTCTATATTGTCGGACATGGTGGAGGATTTCTTAGAAGTTTTCATGGAGGACTTCTCGGTGGTAGGTGATTCTTTTGAGCATTTCCTCGACAACCTTAGGCAAGTGCTCAAAAGGTGCGAGGAAACAAACCTTGTGCTAAATCGAGAGAAATGCCACTTCATGTGGATGAGAGAATTGTCTTGTGCCACAAAATTTCTAAACATGGCATAGAGGTTGACCGAGAAAAAATTGAAATCATCTCCAAACTTCCTCCACTGACTTCAGTGAAAGGTGTCCGAAGCTTTTTGGGGCACACCGTCTTCTATAGGCGTTTTATCAAGGACTTCTCAAAAATTGCAAATACCATGTGCAAGCTCCTTGAAAAGATTCCAAATTTGTGTTTGATAAAAAGTGCCTTAAAGCTTTTGACGAATTGAAAGAGAAGCTCACCACGGCACCCATTATTGTCACACCGGATTGGTCCCTTCCATTTGAACTCATGTGTGATGCCAGTGGTGTAGCTATTGGAGTGGTGCTTGGTCAAAGACAGAACAAAGTTCTTCATCCTATCTACTACGCAAGAAAGACGCTTAATGGTGCTTAAATGAATTATACTGTGACTGAACAAGAACTTCTTGCCATTGTCTAGGCCTTTGAGAAATTTCGAGCCTATTTGTTGGGGTGCAAGGTGGTAGTCTACACGGATCATGCTGCTCTTCGATATCTTATAGAGAAGAAGAATTCCAAACCACGATTAATTTGATGGGTCCTTTTATTGTAAGAATTCGACTTTGAAGTCAAGGATCGCAAGGGCACAGAAAATCAAGTTGCGGATCATTTTTCTAGGCTTGAGGAAGAAGGAAGACCAAAGGAGAACGTTGACATCAATGATGCTTTTCCAAATGAGTACATATTGGCATTGTCTTATTCATCCACCCCTTGGTATGCCGATACTGCTAACTATTTGGTTAGCGACCTTATTCTCGATGGATTGGAGACTTATCAAAAGAAGAAGTTCTTGCGGGAATGTAGGAAATACTATTGGGAGGAGCCCTTCTTGTTTCACATTTGTGCTGACATAATAATTCGGTGGTGTGTTCCGGAAGATGAGGTTATGCCAATTCTCAAGGCATGCCATCACTCGCCGGTTGGAGGTCATCATGGAGGAAATCGAACGGCAGCAAAGGTACTTGAGTGTGGCTATTATTGGTCGTTGATCTACCAGGACGCGAATCAAATGGTCAAAGCTTGTGATCAATGTCAAAGTCAAGGTCAATCTCTAAGAGGCATGAGATGCCTATGAATTTTGTGATGGAGGTCAAAATCTTTGATGTGTGGGGGATCGATTTTATGGGTCCCTTTGTGAGCTCTTATAGCATGAAGTATATCCTAGTGTCAGTGGACTATGTGTCCAAGTGGTTTGAGGCAATTGCCTTGCCAAACAATGAGGCGAGGAGTGTAACCGCATTTTTTAAGAAAGCATATTCACACGGTTTGGCACTCCTAGAGCCATTCTTAGTGATGGTGGCTCTCATTTCTGCAACAAGGCTTTCACCGGGCTACTCGAGAAATATGGCGTAAAGCACAAGGTGGCCACACCTTATCATCCTCAGTCGAGTGGCCAAGTTGAAGTTTCCAACAGGGAGATTAAGAACATTCTAGCAAAAACCGTCAATGCAAATAGGACCGACTGGTCAAGAAAGATAGATGATGTGGGTTCTGGGCCTATCACACAGCATTCAAGACTCCTATTGGCACTTCACCAAACCGGTTAGTCTTTGGCAAGGCATGTCATTTACCCATGGAGCTAGAACACAAGGCCATGTGGGATTTGAAAAAGTTGAAGCTTGACTGGGCCGAGGCTGCTAATCTGAGATTGACACAACTCAACAAAATGGAAGAATCATGTTTCCATGCCTATGAGAGTGTAGCCGCGTACAAGGAAAGAATGAAGTTTGTCCATGACAAGAAGATCTTGAAATGGGAGTTCAAATCGGGTGACCTAGTCTTTCTTTTCAATTCAAGACTCAAGTTGTTCCAGGGCAAACTCAAATCTCAATGGTCTGGCCCGTTCAAAGTGGTCAATGTATCTCCATTTGGAGCTGTTGAATTAGAGTCGGAGGATAGACTCCGAACTTTCAAGGTGAATGGATAGCGGGTTAAGCACTACTTGGGCACAACTAGAGACAAGCATTTGGTGGAGCAATTTTCTCTCAAAGATGGTCCAACCTCCATCACCGAGTAAGCCCAAGAAGGGGCCAACATCGTCGTGCCGCGACATTAAATTAAGCACTTCATGGGAGGCAACCCATGTGTGGTAACATTCTTTTTGTTCCTTATTTTTATTTTTTGTAATGTAAATTAGATTGAGCAAGTTGGCGTGTTTGTTAGAGTGTAGGTGGTCCAAAATATCACAAAACAGGGTGAACATATTGAAGAAATGGAAGAAAAGTCACTCAAGGAAGTTTGCTGCAACTATGCGGTCGCATAATGACTATGCGGACCGCATAGTGGTCGCAAACCTGCACAGAAAGTTGAGAAGAATTTGCTAAAAATATGTGGTGAAAAATCACATTATGCGGTCCGCATATCACTTCTGCGACCGCATAATGCTTCGCGTCTATGAGGTAATTATACCTATCCTAAAACTACCGCATAACACTCATGCGGTCGCATAACGTGTTATGCGATCACTTTTCCACTGCATCCTTTCCAGGTAAAAAAGCCCTAACCTTCTTCATAACCTTCTTCGCACAACCTCACCCACATGCACACAAGCACTCACACTCGCACAAGACAAACAAAAACAAAGAAAAAAAAGAGTAAGGCAAGACCGGATTTTGAAGCAAGAACAAGGATCGATCAAACAAAACCAAGTGAAATTATATTTCACTTTCTTCCAATTATTTTCTACATCAAGTATGTACTTTCTTCCCTTTCCATTTCTGTTACTTTTGTTTTGTGTTGTTTTTGTTCATTTTTTGTTTCTTTTGTGTTGTTTTTTTCTTTTGCTGACCCCTAAGTGCTTAATTGAAGATAAAAATGCTAGGTAGGGGGTCTGTGAGCATGATGTAGGTTGAAAATTCTCATTAGGAGTAGGTTTGAATTGTGGGAAAGATGACTTTTTGCGGCCCGCATAAATGGTTTGCGGCCAGCAAAGTCACCGCAAATGTAACCCTAGGTGACCTTGTGTAGTGCAATAATGTGAGGCTTTTGCGATCGCAAAACTGTTATGCGGCTCGCAAAGCCACCGCAAACCTAGTTAGTTGATGGGTTTATCTAAGGGACATTATGCCGCATGTTTGCGATCGCAAACCCTGCTTTGCGGTGGGTTTTGCGATCGCGTAATTTTGGTCCAATCAAGGTACACAGTTTCGATGGATATGCGATTCGCATAGTGGTTATGCGATCGCATAACTCGTCGCATAACTGATATTTTTTCTGATTATTGTAATTATGCGACGGGTTCGCGTCCCGAATAGTGGTTATGCGACCGCATAACCCATCGCATCTTATGCTTCTTTTGCAATTTTTTTAGTCTTATGCTTGCATTGCTACGCCTATCGCTCACACACTGTTTATTTGCAGAAATGGCACCAAAGAAGGCTATAGCAACGTGATCCCCATCCTCTCATGGACAGAAAAGGGCCACTGCCGGCCAACATGCACAACAGGAAAAACTTCCACGATCGGAAACCTCCCGCACTGCTGCTGAGAACTCCTCCCAGTCTGATGAGGAGGAGGAACAACTAAGTACCTTGCCATCAGTAGACTTGCAAGCTGAGGCAAGAAGGAAAAAGGGGGAGGATCTACAACTCCGATTTGGGGTCACAGGATCCATGAGTCTGTACAAAGCGGGGCTTGAAAAGCAAAAGATCCTCGACGAAAAGAAATTGAGTCTGAACGGGTTGTGAGAACACTACCCTCACATCCTAGAGAACATCAAGGACGGGTAGTGGGAATTCTTCATGGAGGTCCCTGATGAGTATAACGAGACAATTGTGTGAGAATTTTATGCTTCATATGGGGCCTCCAGGACCGCTGAGCACAAGAGAAATAGGGTCTTTAGTGTCATAGTTCTAGTTCGAGGAAAGCAGGTGCTATGTGATAAGGGAACCGTCAATGACTTGTACTTTGAGGAATGGAGTCCGGGCACAGCTGAGTATGAGGCTAAAGTAGCAAATAAAGACAACGAGCGTGCTTGGATAGCATCTGTGATAGCAAAGGGAACCCCAGCCTGGATTGACCCTAACCAGAAGATTTACAAAGAGGATCTCACACGGAAGGGTCGCTACTGGCTCAGCGTTGTCCCTTCACGCCTGATACCGTCCAGAAATGAAACAGATATCAACATTGAGAAAGCACTTCTGATAGCGTGCATCATGACGGATATCAAAATTGATGTAGGTAAGCTTATTTTCCGAGAGTTGGGGGTCAGGGCGAACCAGAAAGCCACGTCACTTCCATTCCGTTTCTTGATCACAACTCTCTGTAATGCTTTGGGAGTGCCTCCATTGCCACACCATGACAAGCCGATGAAAGCGCTTAGGGATATCGATATCATGCGTATTAGTGACGCAGTGTCAAAGGAAGTTGCTGCTCCTATAGAGATTCAGATCCCCCTCTTAGCAGACACAGACATTCCAGAATCCCAAATACATTCCTGTCCTCAGGACACAATGGCATCCACAGCCACTCCACAGGCCACCACTGCACAGCCCCCGGTCGCACTGCCAGCTCTTTCTAAGCTGGGTCTCCTAGCTCAGCACACAAATGCTAAGGTAGACCGACTGATCAAGAAGCTCCCAACCATTATTCGGCAGGCATTATTTCCCGTCCAATCCTCAGTGACGGCGCTTCAACAGCAACATCAATCTTATGAGGATCGCCTGAAGCAAATTGAGGTGTGGCTGGAGAAAGTTGAACGGGGTGAGGTTGGAGGCATGTATAAGCTCCGTACAGATGTAGATGCACTGAAGGTTGAGCTCCAAAAGATGCAGAACCTGGAGTTTGATGTATCCTCCCTCTTGCCAAAGGAAAGAGGGCAGGGAGCTGGCACGTCCATTCCTGGACTAGACTTTGATTTCACCACAATGATGATAGCTCCAAAGCCGCAGATTGTTGGGTCCTCCCAGACTCCCGCTCCCTTGGCACCCATTGACATTCCCTCTGAGGCAGATTCCAGGCATACTGAAGAGTCCGAAGAAGGGGAGACAGATGATGAGGAGATAGATGAAGATGCACTGTTAGAGGAGGATGCGGGTCCTCAAGACAAGGGTAATCAAGTTGCTGTGACTACAGCTGCACAGGAGAGAGAAGAAGCATATGTACAGAAGGAAATTTCACACTCGCTAGCGGACATGGTCGCCAAAGCCCATCCATCGACCACTCATCCATCATCGGGCAGGCTAGAAACTCCTAGGCCCCCGCTCCATCATCAGGGCAGTTGGAGATCCCTACTCCATCTACGGAGGTCACTCCTCAGGCTGAGATCCCATCAGCCACAGCTTCAGCATCAGTGGGTGACCCCACCGCAGTCCAGCATGCTTCAGACTCCCAGAGCGCTTAGTGCGCCACAAGGGAGCCCCTCAACTCTGTTTTAGATTTCTTACGCATTGAGGACAATGCATGCTCTTCAATTGGGGGTGGGAGATAGCCATTTCCATTTTTGTGATCTTTGTGCACATAGTTGTATAAAATATATATATATATATATATATATATATAGTTGCATGCATAACTTCCTTAGTAGTTAGTAATGAATTCCCCTTGGTTTTTCTTCGTCGGGTTCTTTTCCAAGGGTGTAATAGTAGAACTAGGACATTAGTATGAACCGTTTTGACCTATTTGGTGTGATTGTATAGTTTCAAGCATGTATGTTGGTAAATGGATTATACCCTTCTGTTGTTGATATATATAAAAATAAAAATTAAAAAGTGTTTATGGTTAGTCATTCTTGTGAACTTGAGGCTCGCTCTTTGACTTTATGTTTACTCATAAATGTACTTATCATATGATGAAAGCTTTGAGTTTCCTGATGTTCACTTGAGGGCTAAAACCATGTTGATTCAAATAGTTCATGTGTCATGTGTGTTAGTGTTTGTGTAAGTAATTCTTGTGTTTACTTCTATCATCTAGAACTTGACCGATTGGCCTTTCAATGCTAATGATAATTACGTCCGGTTGGAGAGATGACCTTAGGCATCCTTTGTGATATTTGAAAAACCCCTTAAGCCTTTCAAGGTAACCATTGCATAGACGTTATCATTAGTCACCCCATTCGAGCCTTTAACCTTTTCTTTGGCTACCTCATTACAAACCTTTCCCCTTTTGTAAAATAATTCCCTCGTTTGAACCCATCCCTCCTTGAACATTGAAAATGAGGCTACAAGCCTAAGTTGGGGGTGTGGTGTCAAGTTGGAGGTTGGTAAGGTTGTATATTGAGTGTAGGATCATAGATCTCAAAGTGCTCATGTGAAATTATTCAAGCTCCACAATAAAAATACAAAAAAATACTGGTATAAAGAAAATAAATAAATAAATAAAAAGGGTATATAGATGTGGAGTATTGAAGAAAGTAGAGAGGTATTCAAGGTGGTTCTATCTCGATAACTAGAAGGGTATGAGGTCTGAAAAGAAACAAAGTGCAAAAAGAGAGAAATATGTGAGTAGTGCTCAAGGAGGGTATAGTCACTTGTATCCCAAATACTTATCCAACCCTTCCCTAAACCTACATTAAAATCTTAAAAAGTCCTTGTGGGATCTCCAATCGAATGTTATAAGCAGCGAATTAAAATAAGGGCAAGCTTATGGCATGATATGTTGTAACACTTGAAATTCCTTGTGAGAGTGAGTGTCTTTGTAAATCTGTCCCATGTGTTGTCTCTATAAATATGGTGATTTTGGGGACCTTCTTTCTTGTGAGGGTACATGAACTACAAGGTTTAACAGAAGTTAAGTTCTTGAAGTCAAATGCAAGTGCACTTAGCCGAGAGAAACATTTTGCCAAATTGGTCGAGGCTCAAAGTTCACAGGTTGATTAGCTTCTTTGTAAATAATAATGGTTGTCCCGGAAGGGTAAATAAATGACAGCACATGCTTGTGAACTGACAATTAAAACCATCCACGGTGACTATTGTTTCATGTCGTCAGTCAGAGTCTAAGATAGGATAATGTTGTTTTAGTTGCTTGAGGACAAGCAAGAGTTTAAGTTGGGGGTGTTGATGTGCCGTAGAATTTTGGCACATTTAACACCAGTTACTTAGCTTTTAGCTCGTTATAAATGTATTTTCTCGTTAATTCTTATGAAGTTTTGATGTTTTGCAGTACATGAGGCTTGAGGACCCAAAAACATGGAAATGAAGTCAAAAAGCCGCAAAAGAGCAAAAAGAAGACAAGTTTGCGAACCGCATAATTCAAATGCAGACCTCAGAACTCACATGCGGACTGCGAACCACGAGGGGAAACCGCAGAGTAGAATAGTTCAAATGGACAAATCGAATGTAAATTATGCATTCCATTATGCGATCGCATAACAAGTTTGGGGGCCGCATAACAGACCGCAGACTTCCAAAAGAGTCAGAGCCTCACAAGTTTGCGATGGAAAATGTGATCGCATAACAGATATGTGAACCGCATAACTGCTATGTGATCGACATCTGGAACTGGACTCGGGAGATCTGTGATGGAATGAAGGATATGTGGACATACCTGTTTTGCGACAGATATGCGGTCGCATAATTTGTCTGCAGGGGTATTCTTGTCCAATTTTGGCCCCATATTTTTAGCCCACTATAAATAGATTTATTAGGGTTTTATGGGGGCATCTTGTCTGAAAAAGAACCTACAATACAAGGCATTGAATAGTCCATCTTTTGGAAGCTTTAGAGTGAAGAATCTTGCACTTATGTAAGCATTATGACATTGAATATTGTTATATTTTTGTATTTTAGCATGTGTGGCTAGTTTTAAATACTAAGGTTGTGGACCCTAAATGGTGTAATATTAATGGGTGTTTAAAATTAAATATATATATATATATAATGGTTGATTGGTATATATTTATTTCTCATTCTTCATTTATTGTTGGTGGTTGAAAACATTAACAAGTGCCATTTTACTCTTTCTTTACTTGGAAAAGTGAGTTAGGGTTTGGTTGAAGTAAATATCAAAAACTCAAGGCGTTAAACCTTGTTTAATAGAATCGCTTAGGGATAAGTTGATTTTATTTGGCACTAATTGATTGTTCTTAATTGCAACTCTTTTATATTTGGAAAAATCATAAAGAGGAAATACTACTCAACTATTGGAAAATATTAGGTAGTCATTTATAGATCATTTTCATATCAAGGACTTTCCATTAGAAATATATCATATTAACACCGATAGCATTACATTTCATTGAAGGGGACATAACCTTGGTTTAGTTAATCAAATTATTTACAACTTTATAGAATCATACTTGTTACTACTTCACTCAATTACAATACTCTTTTTTTAAGCCAACAGAATAGAATTACGATTTAAGTTAAGCTTCACACTATTCACGTAATCTTTTCACGCCTATTCCCTGTGGGATTCGACCTCAACCTAGTTGGGTTATTATATTTGACATCGAACGCTTTACACTATTTATTTAAGTGTAATTTGAGCCTATCAATGCACTTGTAACACCCAAGATTACAAACGTTAAAATTTCAATGTAGTTGATTGACAGTGAAGAAAATTGATTACACTAAGAATTTTTGCACTTCTTTTAACTGTAATTGGTAACACCGTTAGTTCCCCGGAAACGGCGCCAAAATTTGATCACGCCCAATCATGCCTTATAAAAAGGACTAAGCGGTCGCTGCAAATATATTCCGAATATTACGTCCAGAGTCAAATACCACAAGGAATTAACCTATCAATTACTGCTATCAGACTCACACAATCCCTCATAATCAATTTCCCAAGATATTTAAATAAAAAATGGTTGGTTTTCTACTAACTATTACTTAATGAAACTATAGTAACTAAGAGCTAACTAAGAACGGGTTGTAAACAATAATAGGAATGATCTAGGTTATGATTCCCCTATTTTTGGAATCCATTCCCGCTATGTTTAGTAAAAAAATTTCCTAAACTTCTCGATCGATCATGAGCACTCTGACTGCCGCAAATCTCTCCCGAGTAATTACGACAATATACTAGACATACTCTCTCGAGTTATGCTAGCTAGCTTTAATTGCAGCCCACTTAGATCGCACCCAAGGTTTCGTTATCCCTAGGCCCACCTTTAAACCCTTCGTTATTGATCTCTCATATACGTAGGGAGTGATGTTGTTCAAAAACTACATAAATATACACTCTCTCCCGAGTAATACATACTAAATAGGCACAGCTAATTGAGGGCCCTTCAATTAACTACAACAAGCATGTAGTCGAACAAATAGAGATTAAACTTTGGCATATCTATATTAACACAGAAACAATTTCATCTTTCAATAGGTTCCATCAAAACCCTAGATTAGATGTTTAGCTACTCATACTAAAATAAAATAAAGTAATAATATGGTTCATAATTCACAAATTAATGATAAAAAGAAGAAGAATGAAAAACTCTAATGATGAGTTGATTTTCTCTCACTTGTTCTTGCCTCCAATTGAGTCTAAAACAAGCTTGAAACTGAATTTGGGAGAGTTTTTGGGTTTATATAGGGTTAGGTTAATTTTCCCAACGAGTTACACTTTAGCCACTAAAGTTCTTGTTCGTTAAACGCGCGACCGCGGTTGCGGTCGCGGTCCTGACCCCGGTCATTTGCTTCATTACTGTTTCGGCCTGCCTTTCACCGCGCTCTGGACCGCGATCGCGGAATAAGCTCTCCCATCCTATTCTGCCTTCTATAAATAGGGTAGAAAGTTTTGCAAAGTAATCATCCCACAGGGACAGCCACCTTTGGTCTCTCTTCCTTCTCTCCTCTCCTTACTCTTTCTTGAATTCTATTTTTCTTTTCTTTCTATTTCTTTTAGTTTTGTTCCTTTTTAGACTCATTATTTTTAATACTCCTTAATGGTTCAGCAACGAGACCGATGGAGCAGACGTGGACGTGAGGCTTGATACACAAGTCATCCCTAAAAAAATAGTTTCAAGTACCTTGGGTCTATTATCCAAGGAAATTGAGAAATTGAATGTCACAGATCATATTGGATCAGGATGGGTGAAATGCAGACTCGCATCTAGTATTCTATGTGATAAGAATATTCCACCTAAACTTAAGAGTAAGTTTTACAAAGTGGTTCTCAGACCAACTAAGTTATATGGAGCGGAGTGTTGGCCAGTCAAGAACTCACATGTCCAGAAGATAAAAGTAGCAACAATGAGGATGTTGAGATGGATGTGCAGGGATTCCATCAGGTCATCTTCCCCTTTTTTTGTGGCTCCTCCATTTTTTCTGGTGGTCAAAGCTTCCATATTTATTCCGGTAGTCAAAGCTTTCCAAATTTTCACAGGACCAGCAAACAAATAAGGTTTCAGTTAATAGACAGCTCAAAGTCTATCCAACATGAGGCATTTTATGCGACATAAATTTATCTTTGACAGTCTAGAAATGGAAGTAAACAGAAAGAAAAAGGGATATTTCTGGCAACGTAGCCTCCATAGGCAATATTACTGAGCATATGCAAAATCAATGCTTGTGCCTCATCGCAAATTTAGAGTTCTTCATATCCTCCTCAGTGAAACCGAGGGAGACTTGGTGATGATAGCACCGGTGACGGCGAAGCCTTCAAGGAATTTCCAGTTATGGCTCCATTCATGGAGGAAGAAGGTCGGCCACGGATCGAATTGCCTCATTTTCTCGTAGTTAGGTTTTTTAATGCTCTGTACTTGAGAGTGTTGGGATCTAGTGGTGGGTGGGTTTGAAGAAGGGGTGAGGGTTTTTCTTTAATCTTAATTTATTGCCTTTCTCCTTTTATTTTTTATTTATATAAATAGAATTTTATTAAATATGACAATTTAATTATTATTTTGGTATATAATATGATGTGGATGTTGATTTGTCATCCATGTCAAGAAAGTGAGCATCACGTGAATCTAGAGGGGTTTTAAAATCTTATTTTGATCAAGTTGAGGTGTATGAATGAAACATTGTTGAGTATAGGGACCAGGATGACAATCCAGAATAAGGTCTCCCATGCTATTCTGCCTTCTATAAATAGGGTAGCAAGTTTTGCAGAGAAATCGTCCCACAGGGGCAGCCACCTTTGGTCTCTCCTCCTTCTATCCTCTCCTTACTCTTTCTTCCCTTCTATTTTTCTTTTCTTTCTATTTCTTTTAGTTTTGTTCCTTTTTAGATTCATTATTTTTTAATACTCCTTAATGTTTCAGCGACGAGACTGATGGAGCAGACGTGGACGTGAGGCTTGATACACAAGTCGTCTGTAAAAGAGATAGTTTCAAGTACCTTGGGTCTATTATCCAAGGAAATTAGGAAATTGAATGCCACACATCATATTGGAGCAGGGTGGGTGAAATGGAGACTCGCATCCAGTGTTTTATGTGATAAGAATGTGTCACATAAACTTAAGAGTAAGTTTTACAAAGTGGTTCTTAGACTAACTATGTTGTATGGAGCGGAGTGTTAGCCAGTCAAGAACTCCCATGTCCAGAAGATAAAAGTAGAAACAATTAGGATGTTGAGATGGATGTGCGGGGCACACCAGGATTGATAAGATTACAAATAAAGATATTCGAGATAGTGTAGGAGTAGCCTCGGTGGAGAACAAGAAGCGGGAAACGAGGCTTAGATGGTTTGGGCATGTAAAGAGGAGAAGCATAGATACCCTCGTTAGGAGGTGTGAGGTTGACTGGGCTCGGTGGTTCTGAGAGAGGTATGGTGGGCCAAAGCAGTATTGAGAAGAGGTAATTAGGCAGGTTTGGCGTTGGTTCAGCTCACTGAGGACACGACCCTTGATAGGAAGGTGTGGAGGTCAAGAATTAGGATAGAGGTTAGAAGGTAGTTGAGTGTGTCTTCCCCATACCAGTAGTATTAGTAGTTAGACTTGTATTTTATTATTGGTAAATCTCTATTACTACATGTTGATAATTTTGCTTGTTTTCTAATTATCTTGTTGTTATTGCTTGTTGTTACTGCTTTCGTTTCATCTTTCCTTGAGTCAGGGTGGGAAACACCCTCCCTACCCTCAAAGTAGGGGTAATTCTTCTTTGTCCTGTCTTTATATCCATATTTACTTTGTGATGGGATTTTTGGATTTTATTTATATTATTTTTACTCATGTTCAGCGCGGTAGCAGGCATGTAAGTGAGTCTTTAATCACAAGTCATCCCCAAGAGATACAATTTCAAGTACCATGGGTCGGTTATCTAGGGGGGTGGGGAGATCGACGAGTATGTCATACACCGCATAGGGTTGGGTAGATGAAACGGAGATTAGCATCTGGAGTCTTGTGTGACAAAAAAGTGCCACCGATACTCAAAGGCAAGTTTTATAAAGCGGTAGTTAGATTGACCATGTTGTATGAGAATGAGTATTGGCCAGTTAAGAACTCACATATCCAGAAGATGAAATAGCAGAAATGAGGATGTTGAGGTAGATGTGTGGGCACGCTAGTATGAAGATATTCGGGAGAAGGTGGTCATGGATCCTATGGATGCCAAGATGCAGGAAGCGACGCTCAGATGGTTCGGGAACGTACGAAGAAGAAGCCCGGATGCCCCGATAAGGAGGTGTGAGCAGTTGGTTTTGGCGGGTACGAGAAAAGATAGAGGGGACGGCATAAGAAGTATTGGGGAGAGGTTATCAGACAACACATGACGTGGCTTCAGATTTCCGAGGACATGGCCCTTAGTAGGAATGTGTGGAAATCGAGCATTAGGGTTGTAGGTTAGGAGGTAGTTGAGCATTTTTTATTCTACTTCGTACCAATGTGAGGCTAGTCTGATAGGGTTTTGTCCCTGACTGCTACTGGTTTATGTTGTGTTCATACTATTCTCCGTTTTCATTGTGCCGAACCTTATTTACTGGTTATTGTTATTGATTTTCATCTATTTTCTGGTTCTTATGATGCTGTCATTATTTCTTGATTTTCTGTTGATGGTACTGATATAGTGTTTCTTTTCGTCGTCTTGAGCCGAGGGTCTTTCGGAAACAGTCTCTCTGCCCCCTCGGGTACGGGTAAGGTCTGCGTATACACTACTCTCCTCAAACCTCACTTGTGATATTTTACTGGCTTGTTGTTGTTGTTACTCCTATTGGCTTATACTATACTCTAGCAGTGGCTCTTTTCCTTATGGTCCTCCTGCCTTCAACATCTTTTATCAAAATGATTTGTGATATATGTAGATCACCATTTCATGAGCTAGGATGAATACCTTTCATTTTGCAAAACAGAGTTGTAGTAAAGGCAAATCATAAACTTATCACATTAGGATCATTCCGGCAATCAACTATATTGATATCTATAAACCTACCAATATCTGAAGGCATTTTCGTGCAGATCATATAGAGAAGTGCTATCATTGGTGTAAAGATTTTAAAAGAATTTGAGAGCAATATACTAGCAATAAAGGTCAAGAGTGGCCTGGCACAACAGTTTATGTTCTTGTAAAGGAGTTTGCTTCTTTGCCTTTCAACACTGTATGTCCAATATGCTCCTACTGGGCACAAGTCTACCTCTAACACCTCCTAATTTGGATTGTCAAGAAAAAATCTTGTCTCTCCGGCATCAGTCTCTGCTAGAGAGTGAAGACTACTGATAGCTTAGGGCGAGAAATCAACATGTTGGCGTCTCATCATAAAAATATTTTGTTATTGGGTTGAGATTTTGATAATTTCAACACTATTTCAAGGAAATAATTACCAGGTGGACTTGCAAATTACTCCCATTTGTAATCTCGAATAACCTGAGATAAGAATTCGTCCCACTTTCACCTCTTTTTTCAAATGGATTCCTTTTTCCCGGATTGGTTTGTGATATGAGTCCTTTTGAACCAATTTCCCATAAAAGATCCTTCATTTGTTTGATTTATCTTAGGAGACATTGTGATGGTGCATTTTTGAATGACAAGCAAAGTAAGAAGGGAGATAAAGTCAGTCGAAGATGAAGTTTTCCAGCACCTTAGACCAGTCGAAGATGAAGTTTTTCGGCGCGTGTCTAATACACCTCTTTTTTTTTACCAGCTTAAAAAAAATATACGGAATGTCACACACCAATAAAACCATGAGACGTGTCATTATTATTTTTTAAGAGAAAATATTTAAAATTACTCTTATACCCCCAATTAAAAAAATCCTCTAACATCTCCATCTTCTTTTGCCTTCCGCCACAGTTGACACCACCGGAAAAAAAGCCATTGCCAATCCTTCTTAATCTTCACGCAGATTCAATTTTTATAACAAACCCAAGGCCAAGAATGATAGAGATGAAACTAAAATTGCAATTCCTTTGTTCCCTATTTTCCTCCTCCATTTTCAGACATCATACTACAATTAAACAAAGCAAATTAAAGTCAGTTTTTCATTTTAATGAATTAAACAAATCTCGTTTCTATGAATTAAACAACTTTAGTGTGGATAAAATCTCAAATCTTCCCTTATATGACAGAAATTGAGTTGGTGATTTGATCATTTCAATCATTTCTTATGAAGTACAAAAGTTTTCTTATGTAAAAATTAGATGTTTAGGTGGGTTTTAGTGATAGAAAAGGAAGCACGAAAAGTTTGGAAGGCAATTTTAAGAAAAATGTACAGTACCTTCATTAAATTCTTCATCATGAGTTTTGGTGAATTTTGTAAATGACAGAGAAAGAACGAAACATGAAGGGAGTTTGGGAAAAATCGAAGTGGAGGGGGAGGGGAGAGTTCCTGGTAGTTTGGGGAAGACCGAGATAAAAGGGATGCTTAGAAGCTTTTTTAATTTGATAAAATTGAAAATAAGAAAAATATTACTATTATTTTGACACGTGGCACTATAATATGAATTTTGATTTACAAGTTTTACGCGCTCATTTTTTTCTTGTTAAGCACGTGTGAGCCACATAACAAAATAGGTGTGCATTAGACACACTTTGGGAATGTTGAGCATGTTAGATAATTTTCGTGTGGTCAGAAAGTGTGTAATATGGATTTGGTCCATAGTTCAGGAGGGTAACATATGTATTTTGCCATAATATTATTTTCCCACTATATTCGAATATTTTACAAGATATACATTAAAAAGATAGAAGTGTCATCTATATTAATAATTTTCTAGAATAAAAAGCATATCAATCTGTCTGTAAACTAATCTGGAGTACATCCAAATTGGCCTCGCAAGTATTTCAACAGTGGGAACAATCAGCTACTTGATGTAAGTTTAAACGAACAACAACATTATTTACAGTACGATAAAATATGGAAAAAGATTCTGATTTTATATCTTGTATACATCAAAATTAAGAGAAATTTCTTAATTTTGCATTCTTAGTGAGGTATTTACTACTTCAAACAAAGAGAATAATAACACTAAAACAAATATGAACATGATATAAATTATAGTAATTCAATATAGTAGTTCAAATTATATTTTATTATAACTCGTTTAAATTGATGTTAACTGGTAATAAAATAATAAACATTTGATAGAATTCTATATAAAATATATAGATTTTTATGTTTTTCTCAATTTAAGAAGATGAGAGAAATATTTTTGTTTTTTATGGAATTATCATGTGTTAGTTTAACAGTATAAAATTATAACAAATAATGTTTAAGACAATCTATTGATAGTTGAAAACTTATCATGAAAGAATAGAGTTCAACCATATAGATTAAATTATCACATCAATAAAGTATATAAGATATAGCCTCCTAATACAGTAGGAACAAATATCATTACTTAAATTAACTTTTGAGGTCTAACAAGCTATATTTTTAAAAATTACTTTTGATTATGAAAATATTTAGTTTGAAATCGCCTTCAAATAGTATGGATAGATGAAAACCATTTAATTTTTATTTTCAATTTGCTTTAAGATAGTATGAGTAACGATAAAAATCTTATAAATATCGATACTTCTTTTTGTTGATGTATTATTTTAAAAATTAATTTTACTTTCTCTATGGAAACTTCTATTTGAATAAAACAAAATTAATAATTTTTCAAAATGAGAAAAAAGTTGGAAATGAGGATTTGCACCGCACAAATAGTCTAATCAACACATATATAGTGCATTTAAAGGAGAGTTGTGGTTAGAAGAATGTGGTTCCATGTGTATCAAGATGACATAGTTTTGCATTTAAAAAATAGAGACATATAATTTTTATAAAGTGACATATATGCCCTTGATCAACCATCTTGCCTTTTTCTATATAATAGAGAAATCTATATTTTTAGTCGGTCATGCATTAGGTCTAATGCAATTAGAGAAAACATATATGCAACAAGCTCACGGGTCCAAACGTGCGAATATTTAGATGCATCCGGACCAATTTTGTGACATTATCTCCAAGCCATTTTGTTTTCAGAAATCTTCAACCACCGCGCATTGGAGTATTGACAAGTTTTTGGAGCTTTGAGCTTGATGCATTTACACTTTCTCTATATGCATCGAGACCCAATGCATAACCATCTAGTAATTATTTTCATATAAAAAATGCATCTAGTGAAATGTCTAATACATATGTAGTGCCAAATTTTAGTCACTTTCATTGACCTATAAATAAAGAAAAGGGACCACTCTTGAAAATTTAATGGCAAGAAACCCTTCTACACTAGTTTTTGTGGCCGGAAAATTACATATGACCTGTTTTTGCTCTCTTCTCACTTCTCATATCATTAACAAACACACAACCGTAATGCCTCTTATGAAAATTAATAAATGAAGGATCTTCTATGGGAAATTGTTTCAAAAGAACTCAATTTGCAAAACAATCCCTAAAAAGGAATCCATATCAAAGAAGAAAATGTCAGTGGGGGGACAAGTTCATAGTTCAGGTTATTAGAGATTACACATGGGAGGAATTGCAAACCCACCTGGTGATTATTGCCTTGAACTAATGTCATAATTCCACCAAAATCTCAACCTAGCAACAAATACTTTTATGGTGAGAGTCCATCTGGTTTATTTCTCTCCTCAAGCTATCAATGGTCTTCACTCGGATCATGACGACGAGACAAGTTTTTTTCTTGACAATCCAAATTGGGAGGTGGTTGAGGCAGAATTGCACCCAAGAGGAGCAAATTCAACATATAATACTGAAAGACAAAGAAATAAACTCCTTCATAAAAATAGGCTATTGCGCCAGACAACTCATAGTCTTCGTTGGCAGTAAATTGCTCTCAAACTCAAAATCTTTCGAAATCTACACACCAAGGATATCTACACGAAAATGTCTTTGTATGTAGGTAGGTGCATAAGTACCCACATGGTTCATTGCCAAAATGATCCTACTGCAAGAAATTTTTGGTATTCTAATACTATGACCCTACTTTGCAAAACGGAAGGTATTCGTCCTAGCTTTAAAAGGGTGATCTACAGATATTGCAAAATCATTAACAAATCTTTTGGAATGAGATGGAGAAGATATAAGGACTAAGAGGAAAAGAGCCACTGCTAGAGGATAGAACAAGCCAACTGGGAGGAACCGTCAAATGCCAGACTGACCAATTAGCCGAACAACTTGATAACATGGAGCAAAGTTTTGGGCGATTCCAAGAAAGAATTGATCAAGAATGTTGGAAGGAAGGTGGAGCATACAAAGATACAAGACACCATCCACATAACCTCAAGGATTGTTATTTATTAATTAGTTCCAAGTGAGAAAAGTGTAACTGTATTAGCATTAATCATTCTTCTTTCACGACAAGTACTAAAATAGTAAAAAAAAAAAAAAAAGTTATAAAGTTTCCCAGAAAGCCGTCTAGATTGTGTTGTATTCAAAAAGCGCAAGAGGAGGGCTAGGCCTGACCCCACAAAATACAACAACGGTGATGCAAAAAAAAAGGACAGGAGGTTCATATATATACACCCTCCTTCCTAAGCCCTATGAACAAAATTAAGTGACAAAGAAATTAGATTTTTCATACTCTGTTCTTGTACTAGAAAGTTACCATTTATCAAGGAGAAAGGGTCATTTTGCGTTGCTAGGGAATTCTTGGAGTGAACTATACACCCTTCTCTGATTTGTGATGGTAGCCAATTTAGCAAGACAATCCGCTACCTGATTCCCTTCTCTGAAACAATCCTGACCGTAGCTTGAGTTTGTTTAATAATGAGGGAAACTCTGTCTATCACCTTTTTAATCTTGATATTGTTAGATTTTCCATCTGTGATCATATCCGCTATGATCTTTGAGTCCAGTTCAATAGAGAAATTAGTGTACCCATTCTGACTACACCATTTTCTTCCAAACTCTGTTGCTTTAGCCTCTGCCATGGTATTATCATCACAGCTTATAGGAATAGAAAAAGCCATAATAATGTTCCCTTGACTGTTCCTGACCACCCCACCAATGCCTGCCTTACCACTTTCCTTGCAGAAGCTCCCATCCGTATTAACTTTGACAATGCCGGGTAGAGGAAACTCCCATGTAACTTGAATCCATTTCTAAGATGATCTGAGTCTCTCGACCTTATCACATAATAAGGGCCATTCCATCTGAGCGTAGTCACTAGGTAGCATGTTGGAGATAGTCGCTTTCAATGTCCATGTGATTTGGTGTCTCATAGAGTTCAGCTGAAACTTCTTCTGTTTTCCATATCTGCATGCATTTCTTTGTTTCCAAAGTTCCCAGCATATGATTGTGGGAGCTATTTGAAGCATTTGTTTGTGTACTTTATTGTTGGTTGTTGTATCCTACAATCTTTTGAAGGTAGCAACAATAGGCTCTTGTTGATGTTTGATTCCAAATGCATTTCCTATGTTATTTCATATGAAGATGGCAGCTTCACTACTATTAAAGACATGTTGAACTGTTTCTACCTGCGCAGAAGAAGAACAAGAACATCTGGAAATAATGTTAGTACCAAATCTACAGATAATATCATCAAATGGCAATCTATTTTTGAAAATTCTCCAAGATATAAAGGACATTTTAAAGGGGAGAGAATTATGTCAGATTTTGTTTATGAAGATATTCTTCTGTTTCTTGAATCTAATAGAATGCCATGCTGAATTAGAAGAAAATTTCCCATCATTAGAAGTAGTTCAAACAGGGAAATTATCCTCATTTGGGTCTCCTATTTCTAGATGAACAATATTATCCATAATATGCGCAGGGAGAACGTCGTTGAGTTTGCCAATATTCCATTCTCCATTATTCATGAAGTCTTTCACCTGTACTTTATAAGATCTCTCACTACCTTGTAGAATGTTGGGTAATGCACCTTTACCTGTCTAGTTATTCAACCAGAAGCTGCAATTACCTTTCTGTATTTCCCATCTAATGTTTTTCTCAGCTTTGTCTCTGATTTTGAGCATGTTTCTCCACATATGAGAATCCGTGGGATTTGGCTTTTTTTCACTAGATTGGCTCTTTTACAATATTTATTCTTGAAAAAGTTGGCCCAAAGGGAAGGATGAGTTATGAATCTCCACCATCTTTTAATGCAAGAGTATCTATGATATCCTCCATTTTTCTGATACCAGCTCCTCCCTCATCTTTGAGTAGACAAAGGTTGTTCCATGAAGACCAATGATATTTGTTTTTACCTTCATTTGTACCCCAGAAGAAGTTTGCAACGTGTTTCTCCATAAGCTTAGTAATTCCTTTGGGAGGGTTCATAGCAGATAGGATGTATGTGGGAAGGGATTGTAAGATATGTTTAATCAAAATCATTCTCCCTCTAGAGGACATCATATTGGCTTGCCATACATTAAGTTTCTTGATCACTTTAGAGAGCATACCGTCAAAAAGATTGCTAGTCTAAATGGAGCATCCCAGATAAGGGAAAGGGAAAGGCTTATCCATGTAGCCTGTAGCATTTCTAATTCTATTGATTCTTGCAGCACAGGTGTGAGGGGCTATAATAAAGAAGCTCTTGTCATTGTTAACTTTCTGCCCAAAGGCCTTTTCATACCTGTCAATAGTCTTTTTGATTAACTTGAGAGTCATGTTGTTTCCACCACAGAATATAACAGTATCATCAGCATAGGTTAAATGATTGATCATCGGACCTTTCAGATCCATGCTAAAAGAAGTGAAGCCAATAAAGTCATTAAGGGCATTAAGAGATCTAGAGAGAACCTCAGCTCCAATAATAAACAAAGAAGAGGATAAGGGATCTCCCGGTTTGAGGCCCTGAGTAGATGTGAAAAAATCTGTTCTAGCCCCATTGATAATGATAAAGTACCATATATTTTGTAGAAGTCCCCAGATCATGTCAATCCAATTTCCATAGAAACCAAATTTCCTCATAACTGCTATCAGAAAGGTCCAGAAAATTTTGTCATAAGCTTTTGCTATTTCAAGTATTATAATAACATTGCCTCCTCTGTTCTTCTTGTTCACTCCCTGAGCAATCTCCTGAGCTAATAGGATATTTTCAGTGATCAATCTACCTTTCACAAAGCCACTTTGATTCTCTGATATAAGCTTCCCAACAATAGGATTCTGCGTTCTGGAAAGGATCTTGGAGAAAATCTTGGCTGTAAAGTTACTCAAACTAATAGGTCTCAAATCCGCAAAACTACAAGAAGAATCAACTTTAGGAATAAGAACTAAACAAGTATGAGAAAAAAATTTAGTGAGCCTCCTGCCATTGAAAACAGCTTGAACAAAATCAATGATATCCTCCTTAATGATATCCCAACAGGATTGAAAGAATTTTCCATTATATCCATCCAGTCCTGCTGCACTATCAGGACTCATGTTGAAGACAGCATCTCTAACCTCTTCTGTATCAGGAATGGCAGTGGGACTTTCATTATCTGCATCAGTTACATATTGTGGAATGCAGTTGATGATATCATGATCATTGTAGTGGTGATTGATGTTAAAGAACTGTTGAAAGTGATGGACAGCAGCCTTTCCAATATTAGCATCCCTCTCAATCTAGTGGCCTCCATTGTCTTTGATTTTAAGAATTTGCAGCCTTCTCCTTCTCCCTTTGATGGTGCTATGGAAGTATTTAGTGTTAGCATCTCCTTCCTCAAACCAGCTCACCCTAGCTTTCTGTCTGAGAATGTCATCCTGCATCCCCATCCATTTGTTCAAGGTCCTTCATTTTATTTTCCCAGTATTGAACTTAGTTGAAAACATTGTCAATGACATCTTTGGACCATTGAGTCAGTCTTCTGCTCAGCATCTTAAGCTTTTGTTGAAGTATCCACAGAGGATTTCCATTGACATGATTCCTCCAAACTTCTTCAACTACCTGCAAAAAAGTTGGTTGATTAGTCCAAAAATTTAAAAACTTGAAGTATTTAGGTCCCTGCTAGTTAGTGTCCTTGCATTGAATTAGAATAGGTCTATGATCAGAGCCAATTCTAGCCAAGTGATTGACAATATTGTTTTAAAAAATCTGGTACCAATCATTATTGATAAATACTCTATCCAATCTTTTCCATATTCTTCTTCTTGACTCCCAGTTGTTACACCAAGTGTATTTTGGTCCAAACCCAAGTCCATCATACCACAATTATCCATGTAGGTGCTGAATTCTAGGCTTTTGTTCATTCTGTGAGGTTTGCCACCATTTTTTTCATCCAGATCCAGAATGACATTGAAATCACTCCCAATGCACCATGGACCATTCACTTGAAGATTGGTTAACTCCAGACTATTCCATAGCTCTCTCCTTTCTTCACGAGTACATTTAGCATATATTGTTGTGATGTAGAGATCACTGTTGGCAACCCCATAATGAAACTTGATCGTAAGTTGTTGTTCGTGGTTGTTCAGAATAGTAGTCATATTGTTGCCTGATCACATGATCCAAATCTGACCATTTGAGTTAGAGATACGGTGTTGGTTGCCAAGGAACCTCATGCACCTTTCTATTTGATTAGTACTAACAAAAGGTTCCATAATAGCAACCAGTTCCACCTTATAGACGGAGATCAATTTTTTTAGCCTTGGTAAGGCTGTTTTGGTATTCACTCCCCTAATGTTCCAAAAAATGGCATTAGTCATTGAAACAGTTTACGCTAGCATGAGTGTCCCCCTTTAGGAGGTGTAGTATCTTTGTTTTTGTTCTTTTTTCCTTTCTTCCTTTTCTTTTCTTTGGAACATATGATCTGGAAAGATTCATCCTTTGAATCAGTTTGTGTTTGATCTTTAGGAACCATTACGGTCACCCTATTAGGAGATGTCACCTCAATTTGATGACTAGTCACGTATCTATCTTGTTTGGATTTGGGTTCGATATTAAGATAAACTACCATTTCAATCCCAGGGAGATTTCGAATTTCAGAAGGCACACTAGTAGATTCATTGACATAATCACTTAAGTTAAGGGCTTTCTTTTGTATTTTTCTATTTTCAGAATCTCCTCTCTCACTTAGATTCTCATTCTCACGAATGGACTCCTGCAAATCCTCCTTTGTTTCACTGTTATTGATATTGTCTTTCTGCTCATGTTTGTCTAGCTTAGGTCTCGAAGGCAGTTGATCATTGGCAGCCTTAGATTGGTCGTTAACTGCCCTAGCTTGTTCATTGACAACCTTAGTTTGATCTCCCTGTTCACAAGCATTAGCATTCACAACATTATCATTAGAACTGTGCTGGTTCAGGTTTTGAAGAGCCAAACTTATCTCTTTGTTATGATTCTTTCTCCTGCTAGAGCCAGCAGAAAGGTTGAAACTTGGTTTGAATAAGACTTTGGCTTTCTTCTTAGGAAGCTTTTCGTGTTTGCTTTTTTTGGTTTTTTTCCTGGATCTCTCCCTGATCTTGCTAGATGGTTGTTGCAAGTGATTATCGGATTTAAACTCACTCTTTTGCATTCGAGTGATTCGGTTATCAGCCTGCTCAGCATTAGCAGCATTTCCAGGTTCAGTAGCTTTAGCCGATTCTTTGTACACCAGTCTAACACATTCTCTAGTAACAGTAGGTCCAGATTTCAGACTTTTACTATTTTGCTTTTGAATGATTTTGTTTTCCGGTTGTCCATCATTTACAGCAGTTCCTGATGCAACAGATTCAACAGACGATGTTTCTCTATTCGATTAAACAGTCCAGCAAGTTCTCTGTTAACAACATTTCCAGAATTTCCGGCCTTATTTTCTTTAATAGACACAGTTTTTCTATCAAAATTTCCAGAATTTCCAGTATTCACAGCAGCAGCAAATTCAGTTTTCCTATTTTGATCAACCAGTTCAGCATTTTCTCTGTTCACAGCATTTCCAGCCTTAGTTCCAGATTCCAGATTTCCAGCCTCATTCTGATTTTCAGCACCTTTAACAGACACAGTTTTTCTATCAAAATTTCCAGCATTCACACCAGTTCCAAAGGCAGTAGATTCAACAGACACAGCATTTTCAGAATTTCCAGTTCCATTTTCTTTAACAGACAGTTTTTTTAACAATATTTCCAGCATTTCCAGCATTCACAGCAGTTCCAAAGGCAGTAGATTCAACAGACACAGCATTTCCAGAATTTCCAGCTTCATTTTCTTTAACGGACACATTTTTTCTAACAACATTTCCAGGATTTCCATCATTCACAGCAGCAGCAGATTCAGTTTGCCTATTTTGATCAAACAGTTCAGCATTTTGTCTGTTCGCAGCATTTCCAGCCTTAGTTCCAGATTGCAGCTTTCCAACCTCATTCTGATTTTCAGCATTCTTTTGGACCTCTAACTCCCTATTTTCATCAGCTTTTTTCTTTCTAACGCTCTACAATTGACCAAATTATGCCCCAATTTTCGACAGAATTTGCAGTATTTAGGAACACCCTCAAATTCAATTTTTTGCACAAAGCCTTTTTGAGGAGCATTGTCATATGTTTGACCTACATAAAAAGAGTTCGGTTGTTCCTTAAGCAAAACGATTTCAACTTTTACTTTGGCCATACTAGGCCTTGTTCTTCCTTTAGTAGCTAAATCCATTTCAAGGGGAGTACCAATGGCACTCACGACTTGTTTAACATAATTCCAAGTGTGCATATGGAACGGTAAGCCAGGCAGAATAACCAATACCGGAGCGATAGGCAGGTCTTCTTCTGGCTTGAAATCCGGCGACCATTTTTTAAGCCACATTT
Source organism: Nicotiana knightiana (assembly GCA_005239525.1). Classification (NCBI taxonomy): domain Eukaryota; kingdom Viridiplantae; phylum Streptophyta; class Magnoliopsida; order Solanales; family Solanaceae; genus Nicotiana; species Nicotiana knightiana. The sequence continues at coordinate 35,589 of ML409025.1, read as the reverse complement.
GTTGCCCTTCAATTTCGATAACTCTTTTGAACCAGATATCATTAAAATCTTCTTCATTAATGAAATCAAGGAACGCATCATACATATCATAGACCCCAATCTTGATAGAGCCCTTAATCGATATTAATTCTTTGAATTTTGACCTAATTTTGTCAATTTGGGGCCTTGGTTTGAGGAATCTTCCGACGATTGTGAGTTTGCACTCCTCAGCCATAACACCATAGTAATCTGAGGCTTTGAATAGGACCGCTGGCATGCCGTTGTGTATGGTATGAGTCGCTATTAAAGCTTCCCTGCCATGGCAGATTGAGGAGGTCGGAGCAGTCGATGCAGAGATGATCTTTGTGGCATAGGTCAATTTTGTGCCAATTGGATCAGAGGGTTGGTTCGCCATGTTATTTGGAGTCGTTTGACCTCCCAGACGCGCCGGAGCGGTGCCGTCCAGTGGTTCCATCGGATGGCGCGTGGAGGAGACGTAAAAAATAGCCGTTGGTTCGGTAGAGGAGAGAGAACGGAAGACCTAGAATTGTTTCACTAAAATAGTAAAATTAGATTATATTATAATAATATTAAGTGAATTCAATGACCCTTAACTCTTTTTAAGTCTTCCAAAAGTTGTTTCTTTTGTTCTAAGCAACTTACAAATGCTGAAGTTACCCATTCCGAGATCGGGATGAATTATCGCGATATTCATCTTCGAGCTCCCTCGCTTCGCCATTGCTGGTTCTCCCAAAATATGTCGTAGGAAAGAGCCGAGATACAAGAGCGTTGCAATCGTTTTTGGGCTTACAACCTGTCATGGACTAAATGACCCGAAGAATCCGGCCCATCTTTCGGCCGCATTATTATGCGGGTCGGATTATCAGTTATCAGATTATAAATATAATAATCCGCTAATAACAACCGGAGGATTGGGATCGAATTAACGATTATCGGGCGATTTATCAAATAAAAAATTTGACCACTAGTTCTTTGAGTTGCATAGCTAAGATTATTTTATCATAATTTCTTGATGACTTAGATAGCGAGGTAACAAGGAGCTTTTTCTTTCTTAATGTCCAGAAACAGGAAAAAATTGTGTCCAGAAAAGATTTCATGATTTGCAATGACCGAACCAATTGTAACTGACCTCTTAGTTAACATCTAATGTTATACTGTCCGACATATGAAAGCGCCTCTAAAGTCCCTTTTCACTCAGAATAAAAATTTTATGTTGCCTCATTAATTGCAGGAAGCCACAGTTCTTGAGGCCGGGACAAATGATCAAGCAGGACAAGCTCAACAAGAAAACAGTAAGCTCGCACTTCACTTAAAACTGTTACATAATTGACACATCAATTGTAAGAAGGAAATGTTGATGACAAAATGTGTACAGTTCATATCAAAATGTACTTCATAATTACCAACACATGGTAGTTATTAACTCATTATATCCCAGATAAATGAGAAGGAAAACAACAAATATATTAAATTTTCCTTACGGCACCTTCTACTTGTATCGCAGAAACATAATTCAATCAATAACAAGAAATCATCTTGTTTTACAACAGAGACTGAGAGAACTTTACATGATATGCCTAACAACAATCGTAGATAACATCTTTCATTAGATAAACTTTATTACTGTAGAGACCAGATATCTTAATAACAAACAGTTGGCAGGACGACTTAACATCATAAAACCTGCTAGCTGATAAACCAACAATTACTCACTAAATGGTGCACATATAATGTCCTCAAGGCTAAATGCAATACATAGAAAAATAGATAGGATGCATAGAATGTGTCACATAGGGGTAAAAGTAAAAACATAAAAAAATTTAACGGATTAACGGTTTATCCTACAAAAATATCTTAACCGGTTCACCAACTGTTACCCCGATAATCCAATACCAATAAACCAATAAGCCATTTTTTAATTCGGTTAACGATTATAGTTCGATTTGGAACAACCTTATTTTCAATAGTTAATTCAAATGTGTATTGCACTTGATATTCAACAAAACTATATACTTATTAAATACTCCATGTAGATACAACATTATCAGTAACGATAGTCGGTAACCTTATACAACATCCAAGTATATTTATGAAATTCGTAACACTAATTCATTATTCGGATAGAAAATAAAACAAGCCTAACCAACTTCAATTTGAGATTAGAGAGGTCATCCGATTGTTATATGTATTCGTTGATATACCAGATGTACATTGTATACGGTTAAAATTGATCATACCTAATTTTAAGGGCTTAGGGGTGTGCCTCGAGAGTGAGCCGGTATCGAAGTAAGTTCGAGCTCGAAGAGCACGAAGATTAAGGGATCGAGATCAGGTTAAATCGACGTCTAAGTAACAGAATCACGAGATATCCGCAATCGACCACCAATCTCGGCGAGAATCTCGGAACTGGCAAAACCATTAACGGTTATTGATATCAATCATGTATTTTACTTCTGAAATTAGTGTTGTACCTTATTTAGGATTCCTCTACTATATAAAGAGGAACCATGTTCATTTGTAACACACCATTATGTTACACGAATTATCACTTACGCAACTACTGAGAAATATAAAGTACTCTGCTATTTAACCTACTATTAACTCTTTACTGTTCATATTGTTCGTGTTGTTCATATTGTTCTTATTATTCTGCGGGCACTTAACGATCGATCTCGACACTATTCCAAGCCGAGGTTGATAATTCACGAATGGCATTGCTTTGATCTATTACAATCATTTAATTCCTTTATTTATTTATCTGTTTATCAATTTGCATTGAATTAGATCACATATCCTTATAACCATATTACAAGTTTAATTGTTACTTGTATCTCGAGGTAAACAGTTTGGCGCCCACCGTGGGGCTAAGGATAATAGTGATTGTTTAGTGCTAATTCTGACATAACACATTATTTACGCTTGTTCCTTGTCAAGAATTTTGTTTTCAAGATAAATTATGTCAAACTCGCAAAACACAGCTACACATGGTGACAACGGTCTCGGAATCCACGGAGAGAACGAGAATATTATCGCTTCGGGAATCGAGGTGCCACAAGCTGACCTCGGAGGAGAGCCACCCGTCAACCCGGTCAATGTCAGTTGGCATGTTGCTTTGAATGCGGATTTAGGCGAGGACCCAGATGGAAGCGTACGCAGAGAGGGTTGAACTGACGGTCGAGGTACTCATGGCGGAGGAGATGAAGGTGTCAGCCTCCAAGTTCTATTTCAAATGATGCAAGCCCAACAGAACACCATTGCTCAGTTGTAAAATTAACACATGGCACCAAATAGGGTAGAACAAGAGGCTACTCGCCGTCCCGAGCCAGTTCCTGAAAGATCAGGTGACATTACTTTGACAACGGACCCTGCTATAATGAGAATGCTCGAGGAGCTTACTAAGAGAATAGAATCAGGAGAGAAGAAAATCAAGGCCAACAACAAGAAGGTGGAAACCTATAACTCTCGAGTTGATCAGATACCAGGGGCACCACCGATCTTAAAAGGAATGGACTCTAAAAATTTTATACAAAAACTATTCCCCCCAAGTGCGGCTCCGAAGCCCATCCCAAAGAAGTTCAGGATGCCTGATATACCTAAATACAACGGGACCTCGAACCCTAATGAGCACGTTACCTTTTATATGTGTTCCATAAAAGGAAATTATTTGAAAGACGATGAAATCGAGTCAGTATTGCTAAAGAAGTTCGGATAAACCCTGTCGAAGGGAGCTATGATTTAGTATCACAACTTGCCGTCGAATCCTATCGATTCATTCGCCATGTTAGCAGATTCATTTGTAAAAGTACACGCTGGTGAAATAAAGGTTGCAACGAGAAAATCAGATCTCTTCAAAGTGAAGCAGAGGGATAACGAGATGCTAAGAGAGTTCGTATCTCGATTCCAAATGGAACGTATGGAATTACCACCAGTTATCAATGAATGGGATGTTCAAGCTTTCACCCAGGGATTAAATGAGCAGAGTTCGATCACATCATGCCAACTAAGCAGAATTTAATAGAGTACCCGCCTGTGACTTGGGCAGATTGTTCACAACCGATATCAGTCGATGATTAGAGTCGAGGACGACCAACTGGGAGCCCCCTCAGGTTCAGTGCATCCTAACCGGCTGACAGGTAAAAATCAAAGAGATGTTGACAGAGAATCGAGGCCGAATAAACATCAGTATCATCCATATATTTCAGATAGAAGGAATAACCATCTGGGACGCAATACCGCCCCGAATGACCAAAGGGGTGACTGAGGGCAGAACTCTTGGGGACTCATGAGCAAAACTAGTTTCAACAAATATGTTGATCCCACAAAAGCACCCGATTATCGGAGTACAATTTTAGTGTGGATGCGTCGGGGATTGTATCGACCATCGGAAGGATCAAAGACACTAGGTGGCCCAGACCTATACAAATCGATCCTTCTAAAAGAAATCCGAATCTAATTTGCAAATATCATGGCACACATGGTCATAGGACCGAAGACTGCAGACAGTTAAGAGAGGAAGTAGCTCGGTTGTTCAACGAAGGCCATCTTCGGGAATTCCTCAGTGATCGAGCCAAAAATCACTTCAGGGAGAGAGACGCCAATAGAAGGAACGAGCAAGAAGAACCTCAACATGTTATCCACATTATCATCGGCGGGGTCGACATCCCACAAGGCCCTATATTCAAACACACCAAAGTATCAATCACAAGAGAGAAACTAACTCAGGACTATGTGCCCGAAGGCACTCTAACGTTCAACGACGAAGAAACAGAAGGCCTCTCTCAGCTACACAATGACGCCCTGGTAATTTCTATTTTGCTAAATAAAATTCAAGTTAAACATTTTCTCGTGGATCCAGGTAGTTCGGCGAAAATAATCAGATCAAGGGTCGAAGAGTAGCTCAGCCTGTTAGGCCACATTGTACATGTATCTTGAGTCCTAAACGGCTTCAACATGGCTAGTGAGATAACAAAAGAGGAGATAATCATACCAGTAAACGTGGCACGGACCATCCAAGACACAAAATTTCAGGTCATCGAAGGCGACATGAGATACAATGCACTGCTCGAAAGGTCATGGATCCACAACATGAGGGCAGTACCATCGACCCTTCACCAAACGATGAAGTTCCCAACAGTGGATGGTGTGAAAACAGCTTTTGGGGAACAACACGCTACAAAGGAAATGTTTGCGGTCAACGAGGTGACACCGATACCAGCGCCTTCAACCTCAGAAAAGTCGAGCACCAAAGATAAGAAAGTAGCCAAATAGCAATCAACGTCCCCAGCCTCGACCGAATCAGATAAACGAGTAACCGGAGAGGAAGAAGAGGATTTTCTCACTCCTCGAACTTTCGTCATTCCTGAAGAATCGGATTCAACCAAATCAACGGTCGAGGAGCTGGAACAGGTGATACTGATCGAGTATCTACCCAAACGAAAGGTATACCTGGGAACGAGGTTAACCCCAGAGCTCAGGAAAAAACTCATTCAATTTCTTATTGATAACATGGATTGCTTTGCATGGTCCCATTTAGACATACAGGAATCCCGCCCGAGATAACAACTCATCGATTGAGTCTAGATCCCAAGTTCAGACCGACAAAGAAAAAGAGAAGGCCTCAGTCCGAGGTGAAGCACACCTTCATAAAAGAGGAGGTAACCAAACTTCTTAAAATAAGGTCCATTCGGGAAGTAAAATATCTCGAGTGGTTAGCAAGTCGTAGTCCCCAAAAAGGGGAACAAACTTAGAATGTGTGTAGATTATAAGGACCTGAATAAAGCATGTACAAAAGACTCTTTTCCTTTGCCTAACAATGATTGAATGATCGATGCCACGGCCGTCCATGAGATACTTACTTTTCTCGACGCCTATTCTGGGTAACACCAAATCCAAATGGACCCAGTAGACCAGGAAAAAACTTCTTTTATCACTAAGTATGGAACTTACAACTATAATGTAATGCCCTTCGAGCTAAAAAATGCGGGAGTTACATATCAATTGCCTAGTTAACAAGATGTTCGAAGAACAGATAGGGAAATCAATCGAAGTTTACATTGACGATATATTAGTTAAGTTCCTGCGTGCAGAGGACCATTTGACTCATTTGCATGAGACATTTGAAATCTTGAGGAAATACAACATGAAGTTTAACCCCGAAAAGTGTGCTTTCGGGGTCGGCTCGGGAAAATTCCTCGGCTTCATGGTGTCAAATCGGGGAATTGAGATCAATCCCGATAAGATTAAGGCCATCGATCAAATCACCATCGTGGACAGCGTGAAAGCCGTTCAGAGGCTAATCAGAAGGATAGCTGCCTTAGGCCAGTTCATTTCGAGGTCATCAGATCGGAGCCACAACTTCTTTTCCTTGCTCAAAAAGAAAAATGATTTTACATGGACCCCAAAATGTCAGCAAGCATTGGGGGAATTCAAAGATACCTATCGAGCCCACCTTTGCTCCACACCCCAAAAGCAGATGAGAAGCTATACCTATACTTATGTTTTACTATTTCTGGCTAAATCCGTTCAAATCTCTTTAGATCTGAAGCAGTTTGAGTTTGTTTGTTATTTTTCCTTTCAAATTTTGCTATTTTTCCTATTATTGTTAACCGATTTTCGTTTTACCTAAAATCTAGGGTTTCGATTTTCTTTAAGAGATTTATGCAAAATATTTCAAACGTTTAAGTGTTCAACTTCGGTTTTCATTACCTTTTCGACTGGTTCTCATATATATGTCTTCATGTCCTAAGGTTTCTAGTTATTCTACTGCTTGCTATAATGGCTATCCGTTTACTTCGACCCTATCAATTAAAATGGGTTAATTGATTTATTTGCCTATTTAAGGTTTGAAATTCTGTTTTCTTTTAAAACTGATATCTCTCTGCAGATTTTTACCTATTCTTTCCTTATATGTGATTCATGATTGGTACTACTTTCCTTAATTGTATTATTTGCTTGATTCCTGGGCTTTGATTATTGTGACCGACTTATAAATGGTCTTTGGACTTATTACTTACCTTATTAAACCTCAATTTTGTCGGATAATTGATTTCGTATGAGATTCTCCATAATTTAAGTGACATTTTCATGATTTTGTTCCCTTAATTGATTGGTGTTTAGCCCTAATTAACTGGTTAATTGATGTTGCATGCCTTATTTGTGCGCAATTGGTTCTCCTGCCTTATTGGGTTTACCCTGCTGTATGCTATATAAACCTTTCATTAAACACGAACAGATGCTGAGACACAAGCTCAGGCTCACAAACCTACACTCACACACTACTTGAGCTCTTCCTATTTTGCTGCATTGTCTAGTGTTGCTCCCAAACGCACACGCAAGTATAAGTGGTCGACAAGTAATATAATGATAAGTTGAGTGTCGAATCCACAGAGACTTGTATTAAACTACTCACTAAATCACTGAAATTGTTATTCAATCCGGTAAAAATCAAAGTCCAAGAGTATCATTATATTAAACTAAAATTATAAGTAATAACTAAATTATCAAGTAACGAGTTGATTGTTGTGTATTCAATAAAGACAAATATTCCAGGGTTGTGATCAATTCACCACTCGTATTGCATTCTAATTAACTCTCCCTTTCATATAATTCACTCATAGTTGCTAATTAATCGATAATTTCTCTCATAGCCTTCTCCCGAAG